>OX030932.1:17550717-17607315 GCA_943735885.1 Stelis phaeoptera | reverse complement strand
AACCCTAACCCTAACCTAACCCTAACCCTAACCTAACCCTAACCCTAACCCTAACCTAACCTAACCCTAACCTAACCCTAACCTAACCCTAACCTAACCCTAACCCTAACCTAACCCTAACCCTAACCTAACCCTAACCTAACCCTAACCCTAACCCTAACCTAACCCTAACCTAACCCTAACCCTAACCTAACCCTAACCTAACCCTAACCTAACCCTAACCTAACCCTAACCTAACCCTAACCTAACCCTAACCTAACCCTAACCCTAACCTAACCCTAACCTAACCCTAACCCTAACCTAACCCTAACCTAACCCTAACCTAACCCTAACCCTAACCTAACCCTAACCTAACCCTAACCTAACCCTAACCTAACCCTAACCTAACCCTAACCTAACCCTAACCTAACCCTAACCTAACCCTAACCTAACCCTAACCTAACCCTAACCTAACCCTAACCTAACCCTAACCCTAACCCTAACCTAACCCTAACCTAACCCTAACCCTAACCCTAACCCTAACCCTAACCTAACCCTAACCTAACCCTAACCCTAACCCTAACCCTAACCCTAACCCTAACCCTAACCCTAACCCTAACCCTAACCCTAACCCTAACCCTAACCTAACCCTAACCTAACCCTAACCCTAACCCTAACCTAACCCTAACCCTAACCCTAACCCTAACCCTAACCCTAACCCTAACCCTAACCCTAACCCTAACCCTAACCCTAACCCTAACCTAACCCTAACCTAACCCTAACCTAACCTAACCCTAACCCTAACCCTAACCTAACCCTAACCCTAACCTAACCCTAACCTAACCCTAACCCTAACCCTAACCCTAACCTAACCCTAACCCTAACCTAACCCTAACCCTAACCCTAACCTAACCCTAACCTAACCCTAACCCTAACCCTAACCTAACCCTAACCTAACCCTAACCCTAACCCTAACCTAACCCTAACCTAACCCTAACCTAACCCTAACCCTAACCCTAACCCTAACCTAACCCTAACCCTAACCCTAACCCTAACCCTAACCCTAACCCTAACCCTAACCCTAACCCTAACCCTAACCCTAACCCTAACCCTAACCCTAACCCTAACCCTAACCCTAACCCTAACCCTAACCCTAACCCTAACCTAACCCTAACCCTAACCCTAACCCTAACCCTAACCCTAACCCTAACCCTAACCCTAACCCTAAACCTAACCCTAACCCTAACCTAACCCCTAACATGTATACCTAACCCCTAACATGTATACCTAACCCCTAACATGTATACCTAACCCCTAACATGTATACCTAACCCCTAACATGTATACCTAACCCCTAACATGTATACCTAACCCCTAACATGTATACCTAACCCCTAACATGTATACCTAACCCCTAACATGTATACCTAACCCCTAACATGTATACCTAACCCCTAACATGTATACCTAACCCCTAACATGTATACCTAACCCCTAACATGTATACCTAACCCCTAACATGTATACCTAACCCCTAACATGTATACCTAACCCCTAACATGTATACCTAACCCCTAACATGTATACCTAACCCCTAACATGTATACCTAACCCCTAACATGTATACCTAACCCCTAACATGTATACCTAACCCCTAACATGTATACCTAACCCCTAACATGTATACCTAACCCCTAACATGTATACCTAACCCCTAACATGTATACCTAACCCCTAACATGTATACCTAACCCCTAACATGTATACCTAACCCCTAACATGTATACCTAACCCCTAACATGTATACCTAACCCCTAACATGTATACCTAACCCCTAACATGTATACCTAACCCCTAACATGTATACCTAACCCCTAACATGTATACCTAACCCCTAACATGTATACCTAACCCCTAACATGTATACCTAACCCCTAACATGTATACCTAACCCCTAACATGTATACCTAACCCCTAACATGTATACCTAACCCCTAACATGTATACCTAACCCCTAACATGTATACCTAACCCCTAACATGTATACCTAACCCCTAACATGTATACCTAACCCCTAACATGTATACCTAACCCCTAACATGTATACCTAACCCCTAACATGTATACCTAACCCCTAACATGTATACCTAACCCCTAACATGTATACCTAACCCCTAACATGTATACCTAACCCCTAACATGTATACCTAACCCCTAACATGTATACCTAACCCCTAACATGTATACCTAACCCCTAACATGTATACCTAACCCCTAACATGTATACCTAACCCCTAACATGTATACCTAACCCCTAACATGTATACCTAACCCCTAACATGTATACCTAACCCCTAACATGTATACCTAACCCCTAACATGTATACCTAACCCCTAACATGTATACCTAACCCCTAACATGTATACCTAACCCCTAACATGTATACCTAACCCCTAACATGTATACCTAACCCCTAACATGTATACCTAACCCCTAACATGTATACCTAACCCCTAACATGTATACCTAACCCCTAACATGTATACCTAACCCCTAACATGTATACCTAACCCCTAACATGTATACCTAACCCCTAACATGTATACCTAACCCCTAACATGTATACCTAACCCCTAACATGTATACCTAACCCCTAACATGTATACCTAACCCCTAACATGTATACCTAACCCCTAACATGTATACCTAACCCCTAACATGTATACCTAACCCCTAACATGTATACCTAACCCCTAACATGTATACCTAACCCCTAACATGTATACCTAACCCCTAACATGTATACCTAACCCCTAACATGTATACCTAACCCCTAACATGTATACCTAACCCCTAACATGTATACCTAACCCCTAACATGTATACCTAACCCCTAACATGTATACCTAACCCCTAACATGTATACCTAACCCCTAACATGTATACCTAACCCCTAACATGTATACCTAACCCCTAACATGTATACCTAACCCCTAACATGTATACCTAACCCCTAACATGTATACCTAACCCCTAACATGTATACCTAACCCCTAACATGTATACCTAACCCCTAACATGTATACCTAACCCCTAACATGTATACCTAACCCCTAACATGTATACCTAACCCCTAACATGTATACCTAACCCCTAACATGTATACCTAACCCCTAACATGTATACCTAACCCCTAACATGTATACCTAACCCCTAACATGTATACCTAACCCCTAACATGTATACCTAACCCCTAACATGTATACCTAACCCCTAACATGTATACCTAACCCCTAACATGTATACCTAACCCCTAACATGTATACCTAACCCCTAACATGTATACCTAACCCCTAACATGTATACCTAACCCCTAACATGTATACCTAACCCCTAACATGTATACCTAACCCCTAACATGTATACCTAACCCCTAACATGTATACCTAACCCCTAACATGTATACCTAACCCCTAACATGTATACCTAACCCCTAACATGTATACCTAACCCCTAACATGTATACCTAACCCCTAACATGTATACCTAACCCCTAACATGTATACCTAACCCCTAACATGTATACCTAACCCCTAACATGTATACCTAACCCCTAACATGTATACCTAACCCCTAACATGTATACCTAACCCCTAACATGTATACCTAACCCCTAACATGTATACCTAACCCCTAACATGTATACCTAACCCCTAACATGTATACCTAACCCCTAACATGTATACCTAACCCCTAACATGTATACCTAACCCCTAACATGTATACCTAACCCCTAACATGTATACCTAACCCCTAACATGTATACCTAACCCCTAACATGTATACCTAACCCCTAACATGTATACCTAACCCCTAACATGTATACCTAACCCCTAACATGTATACCTAACCCCTAACATGTATACTGCCCCTGTCTGTAACTGCCCCTGTCTGTAACTGCCCCTGTCTGTAACTGCCCCTGTCTGTAACTGCCCCTGTCTGTAACTGCCCCTGTCTGTAACTGCCCCTGTCTGTAACTGCCCCTGTCTGTAACTGCCCCTGTCTGTAACTGCCCCTGTCTGTAACGCCTCGGTTGTCGCCTCGGTTGTCGCCTCGGTTGTCGCCTCGGTTGTCGCCTCGGTTGTCGCCTCGGTTGTCGCCTCGGTTGTCGCCTCGGTTGTCGCCTCGGTTGTCGCCTCGGTTGTCGCCTCGGTTGTCGCCTCGGTTGTCGCCTCGGTTGTCGCCTCGGTTGTCGCCTCGGTTGTCGCCTCGGTTGTCGCCTCGGTTGTCGCCTCGGTTGTCGCCTCGGTTGTCGCCTCGGTTGTCGCCTCGGTTGTCGCCTCGGTTGTCGCCTCGGTTGTCGCCTCGGTTGTCGCCTCGGTTGTCGCCTCGGTTGTCGCCTCGGTTGTCGCCTCGGTTGTCGCCTCGGTTGTCGCCTCGGTTGTCGCCTCGTTGCCTTTGCCTTTGCCTTTGCCTTTGCCTTTGCCTTTGCCTTTGCCTTTGCCTTTGCCTTTGCCTTTGCCTTTGCCTTTGCCTTTGCCTTTGCCTTTGCCTTTGCCTTTGCCTTTGCCTTTGCCTTTGCCTTTGCCTTTGCCTTTGCCTTTGCCTTTGCCTTTGCCTTTGCCTTTGCCTTTGCCTTTGCCTTTGCCTTTGCCTTTGCCTTTGCCTTTGCCTTTGCCTTTGCCTTTGCCTTTGCCTTTGCCTTTGCCTTTGCCTTTGCCTTTGCCTTTGCCTTTGCCTTTGCCTTTGCCTTTGCCTTTGCCTTTGCCTTTGCCTTTGCCTTTGCCTTTGCCTTTGCCTTTGCCTTTGCCTTTGCCTTTGCCTTTGCCTTTGCCTTTGCCTTTGCCTTTGCCTTTGCCTTTGCCTTTGCCTTTGCCTTTGCCTTTGCCTTTGCCTTTGCCTTTGCCTTTGCCTTTGCCTTTGCCTTTGCCTTTGCCTTTGCCTTTGCCTTTGCCTTTGCCTTTGCCTTTGCCTTTGCCTTTGCCTTTGCCTTTGCCTTTGCCTTTGCCTTTGCCTTTGCCTTTGCCTTTGCCTTTGCCTTTGCCTTTGCCTTTGCCTTTGCCTTTGCCTTTGCCTTTGCCTTTGCCTTTGCCTTTGCCTTTGCCTTTGCCTTTGCCTTTGCCTTTGCCTTTGCCTTTGCCTTTGCCTTTGCCTTTGCCTTTGCCTTTGCCTTTGCCTTTGCCTTTGCCTTTGCCTTTGCCTTTGCCTTTGCCTTTGCCTTTGCCTTTGCCTTTGCCTTTGCCTTTGCCTTTGCCTTTGCCTTTGCCTTTGCCTTTGCCTTTGCCTTTGCCTTTGCCTTTGCCTTTGCCTTTGCCTTTGCCTTTGCCTTTGCCTTTGCCTTTGCCTTTGCCTTTGCCTTTGCCTTTGCCTTTGCCTTTGCCTTTGCCTTTGCCTTTGCCTTTGCCTTTGCCTTTGCCTTTGCCTTTGCCTTTGCCTTTGCCTTTGCCTTTGCCTTTGCCTTTCCGTCGCACCACTCAGAACCGACCTGTCAAAAACCTAACCACTTGCCACACACCGTGACGAATCCACCAACCTCTAATAAATCACATACTAGCCTTTCACAAAACACAAAACAAACAATTACAGTAACCGCAACGCAAACAGAAAACAATACGTCACATCTTTCACAAACCTCCAGCACTAAAACATACACGAAAATTAACAAAACACAATGCTCTCACGACCGACCTGTCAAAATACTACGCACTTTTACGAGCGACCACGAAAATGGCAACCGGAAAAGAACACGCACCGACCGAAGCGACTATCAGTGGTACCAACTCATACAATATTGGAAACGTACACGAAAAGAAGCATGTACTTCACGTATATGTATACGGTACCATGAAAGTAATTAGAATGATGAATGTCATGTATTTCATATTACTCGTATTATAGTAAATTCAACATGTTCCAATGTGCTAAGCAATTCGTTTAGAGAGACTATGAACATACTTAGTTCCATTAATTCAAGAATTCCGCCACTAGATGGCGATACCTGTACTGTTTTTGTGGTGAAGAAAAAAAAAAAATACTAGCATGAAATATACGTATTTCGGGATGTATTTGAATTTTATTTGTGTCTCAAGGATTCATAGATACATTTGAATACGCACAAATCTTTCGAAGCCTTCGAATAAACATCAATGCCGCTATGTGTTTACGTACAAACTTTATAAACAACGATGTCAACAATACTGGTAATTGCTAATACGATTTTCATTCTTCGTGGTATTCCAATGAAGTCCACCATTCAAAACATTCAATTCGTGTATGGTTGCCAACTACTTTGATTGGTCCATGAATGTCGTGTGATTTTATTTACAGATTGAATCTCCGTAAACATGTGCGTCGATAGTTCATTTATATATGAGTAGACTTTCCGATCTCACATTTAGTTTGCAATTGCTCAGCGTGCGGTAATTGCGTACGGATACAGAAAGCTAGTCAGTCCAACACAGTATTTTGTGTATCAACAATAGTGTTTTTTATTTTTTTTTTTTTCCTTCAGTTCGTGAAATAATTAGCTCATCAATTTTCCATTTGTAACACCGAAAATAGAGCATTAGAAAGAAAAAGGTAGAAAGATACAGCGTAAATTTTACTCGTTACCCTTGTCTTGTCGTTTTATCTTAAGCGTTTTACATATATGTACATACATAGATATAAACACGCGTATAGAAAACGTAATGTAATGCTTACGTCGAAATTATTAATACCTAGTCGTGCTTACCGAATAAATGTTTTGCTTCGAGAAAAATCATGGTTAAATTTAGCGTGTAATACCCTTCTTTTCTTTCTCCCCCCCCCCCCCCCCCTTGTCTCTCTCCTGGTTTTTTTTTCGCCTTCTCTCTCTCTTCTTTTTGTTATTTTGTTCATCAGCTGATTTTGATGGATACGTCAGGCTTTCGACTTTTCATACCCTCAAGGACTCGGCGGTAAATAATATCGAACTCTAACAACTATTCTATTAATATTGTATCCAACTAATGGTAGAGCTATGTTGTACAAAGATATTTTCGTCTGTATAGTTAATGTTTTATTATTTTTTTTTTTGCATTTGTAGGTTATCTTTGTTGCATTGATTGTTTGTTTATATCAATTAAAATAAAATAAAAAAAAAAAAAACCACAACAACAACAACTAATGTCTGAACGATACAGCTTACAGTTAAATTTAATCAGAAATAAGGACTACACGATTTCATTGTTATTATTACTTATTATGATGAACATTCAAGTTATATGATATTTTCATAATTACAGACAGATAGCGGATGGTTCTGTGAATTAAGATTATACTTAGAGAATTAATGATAATATATTGTTTAGTCTTATTAATATTTTGAAGAAGACGAGAATGTCTATGCAAAGTCATTCAAAAATTTTGTCACAGTTGAAAGATTATTTGCATAAATATGGTTACAATAAAAATTTGCAAATAATTTTGTTGAAAGATTGGTTCGATTTCCTGCAAAAATTGACCTACTCACAGATTAATGCTTTGAAGAAAATATCGTCGATTCACTTTTCAAAAGGTGTACATGATGGTAAAGCGTTAAGCGTTGACGAATCAAATAATAATAAAATGAATGTTGAGAAAGTTACATCAAAGACTGGAAATGATGAAGCATTGACGACCAATTCCATCGAGCAACAGAAGGTATTTATAATTGTTTAAATAATATATGGAGATAATATTATGCGTTGAAATATAATTTACTATGCTTGTTGCAGCCTGCTTGCAAAGAGACCATGAGCGATCATAAGATGCAAGCAAAAATAAAGTCTTATGCCTTTTTTGAATCTCTTGATACGTTAATACTTAATTTAACTGTTAAAAGTAAAGCATCTAAATTGGTTGCGCAACCAAAATGGAAAGTAAATGTTCATAAAAACATACCGATGCATAGCATTCAATCCAGAACACGCCATGTTTTGAATAGTATTGCAATTGCTGAATCGAACGCTTCGCGTTTAAGAAGAATCGATGATCTTTTGACGCATATTGATCAATATCCCGATGCAAGACATTATGCTATCAAAGAAGGGGCGATTAGATTGTTGTTGAACATTCGCCGTAAGGTTAAGGATGAACAAATTATAGGTATATTGCAATTCTGTACTATTGTCCTATTAAATCAGTATTATTCGTTGTAATATAAATTTTTTTTTTTTTTTTTTTTTTTTTTACACAGGATCTATTCGAGAAGCATTAGCTGTATTAGGCTATACCGATCCATTGCCTGGTAAAGGTATTAGAATTCTTTCTATTGACGGAGGAGGTATGCGCGGTGTATTAGTCATAGAAATGTTGAAGAAACTTGAAGAGTTGACAGGCAAACAAACGCACGAAATGTTTGATTATATATGTGGTGTGAGTACTGGAGCAATTCTTGCTGCTACATTAGGTATATACTTATTTCTAAGTAGTTCATAACTATTTTATTACCTAGGATCCATTTCTTTGTAATTGTTTTATGTCGTGAGAATACATAATAACGTATGTAAGTCAATCAACTACACGAGCTGATCGGCGTTTAATTTTATT
Organism: Stelis phaeoptera; assembly: GCA_943735885.1. Lineage (NCBI taxonomy): Eukaryota > Metazoa > Arthropoda > Insecta > Hymenoptera > Megachilidae > Stelis > Stelis phaeoptera. The sequence goes on along the minus strand of OX030932.1, from coordinate 17,598,785 downwards.
CTTTTTGATATAGTTTATCAGTAATTCAATTTATGAATGATGTTTCTTTTTATATTATTAATCGGTATGTCTATTTGATTGTTTTTTTTTTTTTCCTTAGTTTTCTTTCGCACGCGATAATATTGAAAGGATAATTTCCTTTTAGGAACCTATAGTTTACCCGTTTAACCGAAATGAAACGAATGGTTTAATGCTTCACGCTGTCGTTTATAAACATAATTGGTTATAGTAACTGTAACGAAGTAATTTTAATAATTTTACATTTTTTACTTGGATATATCGTTGAACGATGCAATTGTTTCAGGTGGTCATAAACGGAAATCACTAAACGAAATATCAGAGTTGTATAAGGAATTGAGCATCAAAGTTTTTACTCAAAGTGCTATAAAAGGCACAAGTAGCTTGGTATGGAGTCATGGCTATTATGATACTGCGCTCTGGGAGAAATTATTACAAGAGCATTTAGGGGATAAAACCCTTATAAAAATGGCTCGTGATTCGTCTATTCCGAAAGTATGTACATCTGTTGATTGTATACAGGATATCCAAGTTAAATCGTCTATAACAGAGGTGGGGAACCTTTTTACCATTAGAGGCCACATTTAAATTAGGCAGTAATAAAGGAGGCCGCTATAATTTTTGATATTTCACTGTTGGTATTTTTATTTATTTAAGCATACATATATATAAATATTCATCCAGATCTTGAAATTTTAATAAACAACTACATATTTAAATACCACTTCAAATAAATATAATATTAGTAGAAGTATTTTTAAATAAATTTATTTCATTTTAAAGAAATACAATAGCAAAATAATGACATTAAGTCGTGATTTATATAATTAAATATTAATTAATACAACAGCTAGCTTTTATGAAGGCCGCACAAGAAACTCACAGAGGCCGCACGTTCCCCACCTCTGGTCTATAATAAATGGATTTACTCGTTTATAAACCGTTCCTTTACCGTTTTATAAACTGCAACTTTTATATATATATAAATACATGCAATCGAAAGCTTGCTAGTCCTTGCGCAATGTATGGATCTATACACGCTTAGATTCTACACTCTTGTAGAATAGCTCGTCTACCGACGTGTAAGCGCGTATAGAAAGTATTCAGTTTTTCAGTTGATTATATCTCAAAAACACAGCCGCACAGTTCACAAAATGGTAACCGACTCGTTAATCTCTTTTACCGTGACATATCTTTGGTGTAAGAGTTCTATGGTTTAGCTGGAGCACTTTATACATCATCGTATATTTCACGTACAATTGTTTTATCTGTTTAATGATTAAGTGTATAAAAAGGTAAAGGAATTTGATAAATTATACATGCAAATGCTATTTAGTTTTCAGCTATATCGGCTATAGTAAATCATGCGCGGGTAATGGCTTATGTATTTCGAAATTACACTTTGCCGTATAGAGTAGAAAGTCAATACATAGGATCACACAAACACAAATTGTGGGAAGCTGTAAGAGCATCTGCGGCCGCTCCTAGTTATTTTGAAGAGTTTAAACACGGCGAATATCTTCATCAGGATGGAGGTAAAAGGATTATCGTATTTAGAGGGAAAATATTTGTAAGAAATAGTTGGCGTTGAAATGTTTAATTTCAAATTGCACAGGTATATTCGTGAACAATCCATGCGCGGTCGCGTTGCACGAAGCCAAACAACTATGGCCAAATAATCCAGTTCAGTGTGTTGTTTCATTCGGAACTGGACGAACGCCAAACCGAATTAATGGAAACAATAATGACACTACGGATGTTGCAATTTCAAGCTGGAGGGATAAATTTTATAAAATTTTAGACAGCGCAACTGATACGGAAGGTAACTTTTTACAAAATACACTGTAAAAAAGATATTTATCAGAACATCTTGTATTGATTATTTTATTATGCATAGCTGTGCACACGATGCTTAATGATCTGTTACCCGAACATGTTTACTTTCGATTTAATCCGTACCTGACTGAAATGTTATCGATGGTGGAAATACGTCCGGAGAAGATCAGCCAGTTAGAGCAAGATGCAAAGATGTACATACGTAGAAATGAAGAGAAATTTCAAAAAGCTGCTAAAGTATTGTCAGAAAAAAGACAAATTCAACAAAAGGTCAAGGATTGGGTTATGTTACAAAAGCAAATTTTTGGTTTGTAAATCATCGTATTTCATAGCTAATTGTGCATTCCGTAACTTAATAATATGTGTTAAATGTAAATATCAAATATGAATGAAGCGGCAACATGTCCTCAAGAAGATATATTATATTTCTATCGTGGTATCGGGACCTCCAGACTCAATAGTGAAGAGGGAATCGTGGAAACTGAAAATCATAGCGGACTGTGGAGCATTGCGTAAGGGTAGCCGGCTACAAATCCGTGGGACCCAGGTGCGAATCGCGGCAAGGAGTCCGCTTTTTTCACGATTTCCTACACTATTTTCAACAAAATATGATATATTTTAATATATCTGACCGATAATTTTGCCAGTTCGATAATAACCACGAGTGACGTTCGTATGACTCCACGTCTTCATTCGTACGCTCGCGTGGTTGCATTGGTACACATTATCGAATTCGTTAATTATGTTTCGTAGCTTAACATATTGCGGAAATATAAAAATAAAAACGTGCAAACGCTGCTTTCGGTTGTAATTATTTTGACGAAAGTACCGATTCGGTTGTCAAATTGTACCGTCTTAAGTGATTATTCTTATTATGCCATGTTTTCATAGTGAAAATACTTAAAGAGAGGATACTTTGGTTAACTGTCTAGCTGTACTATGATTTTTATGGTTTCTAGTTGGGTTTTTTTTTTTTTTATTTAATGAAATTGATAATTTAAAGTTAATATTATTTATATCAGTGATATTTAAACAAATCGTATTAAACACAGACAACATTTGCCTGAAAATATTGATTACAAAAGTTAAATTGTAACTGATGAATATATGTAGTATATATATATATATATATATATGTTTTATAACAATCTTTTCCGTCATGTTTTAGTGCGCACGTATACAAATGTAGGTGTTAATATACACAGCACGTTTACATTTTTCAATGTAAATAGAACTTGTTTTCGTTTACCAAAGTATTAAATGTGATTCATTGTTATCGTTAAGGGTATTTAATAAGCGAACATTCATATCTGTATAAAAATAAAGGCAAATGCCAATGATCTTAAATAATTTATATTTGATCCGAGAATTTTCTGTTATTTTAAATTTTAGCACATATCTGTTTTATATGTAACTTGCGTATAAATTTGTAAGTGTATCAGTACAAAGAAAGCTTTAAATAAAGTAAGGGGTAACTATTCGTCAAAAATACTTTTTCCGTGTTTAAAATTATTTTTTATATATCTGAACCAGTTTTTTCTTTCCATTGGATCAATATTTATTTTTCTAACAAATATAATTTGAAATGTAATGAGATTTGAAAGGAATACGCGGAAATAGTGAAGCAACATGTGGCGCTGTAATCTACATCCTTTTTCTTTCTTTTTGTATTTCCGTTTTGAAAGCGTCGGGAGTTCTCAACGTAAGTATAGAATATTTCGATTAATAGTATCCATGTGATCTTTTAAATAATCCATTATGCCGCATGTAAAAATTACTGTTGAATGTTAATGGTATTTATTCTACATCGGTTTGTCGTATTCTTTTGTCCTTTCTTGTTTTAAAATAATTTTTCTTTTAACCTAATTCCTCGTAGCGTAATACATAACCTTACTTTCCTTTATTTCTGTTTTAATATATGTAAATGTATAATTCCGTAACTCATTGAAGTCATTATTCTTTCAGGTTCATTAATACGACAAAATGGCGAAATCTAAGAATCACACTAATCACAATCAGAGTGAGTATAAGAAGAAATGCATGTATAAGTTTTGTAAATATTGACATAGGTATTATTTGGAGTTAAATGTAATATAATTTTTGATTAAGTTAAGTTTTTTATTCTTACGAAATACTATCATGTTTCAAAGAATCAAATTTTAATTAGAGTTAGAACAATGTATATGAGTATGTTTTCTTTGGTTTGCAGATCGCAAGGCTCATCGTAATGGTATCAAGAAACCTAAACGATACAGACATGAATCTACGCTTGGTGTACGTCTAATTTCTTCAGTTAGATCGCTTTAATTCGGAACTAAAATTATGGTTTAGAGTGACAGAAAAATTGAGCATATAAGACAGTTTAACCCCTTGGGTACGGATTTATTTGAGAAAATATTTGCATGTGGAACGGAAATAATTTTTGGTTGCTTGGAATAGTATGTAAAGGCATGACGTCTTAGACACGTCATCCGCTCTTAGGGGAAAAAAGTGAATGACGTGTCTCAGACGTCAAATGTACCCAAGGGGTTAATGGTTTATAAAATAATTTTAACGCATACATGTACATTATGTATTGTAATATTTTTTAGATGGATTTGAAATTTCTGAGGAATCAACGTTTTGCGAAGAAACATAATTTAAAACCGAAAGAGCAACAAAAAAGAGCAGAGAAACGTAAGGCTGTACGTGAAGCTAAAAAGTAAATTTTGTGTATGTAAACAAATTTATTATAATAAAAATTAAAATGACAAATTTGTTTTATTCTGATTTAACGGTATGTGATATAACGTTTAAATTTTTTTTTTCTTATCTTTGTAATTTTAAAATTTTGTTATTTACAATTAATAAACTGGAATTCCTACTGTACCTATTGACTGAAACATAGTTATTTTTTTTCCCCCATATTTAAAGTAGTGAAAAAAACGATCGTCAAACAATTTTAAAAATGACTGTTGTTTCAAATATAGAAAAGAAAACAATTTACTATTGAAATTGCAATGTTTAGTGGTAGGATTGTTTTGTAAAATATAATAAGAAACGAGGATCGCCTCGTTGAATGCATCTATATACATATATACTCACATGCACGCACATGTAAATGATATTTTAATGTTTGGACGTATTATCAATATGGCGACTGGTGATGTTACTGAAAATTATTCTACAATAAATGTTCAAAATACTTTAAAACCATCAATAATTTTATTATTTAGTGGAAAAAGAAAATGTGGCAAAGATTATATTACAAACGCTTTACAAGAAAGGTAACAATTTCCAATTATAGGATTGGAATTATGATCGTTTGTAATCGTGATGGCCGGAACGAAATATTAATTTCATTTCATCATCGTTATCTTTTTTTATTTTTTTTTGTTAGAATTGGTTCTGATAAAAGCGTTATTATAAAATTATCGGGACCAATTAAATCTTACTGGGCTAAATCAGTAGGTCTTGATATTGATCTGCTTATGGGAGATGGAGAATATAAAGAAAATTATCGTTTTAAAATGGCAAAATGGGGAGAAAATATCAGAAAAGAAGATCATGGCTATTTTTGTCGTGCTGCTATCGATATGTATAATGGTAGAGAATTATTTTTCACAAGAAATTAATGTTTTGTTTGTAATCTGCGTAAATCTATTTTAGCTTATAGTAAACCAGTATGGATAGTAAGCGATGTACGAAGAAAAACTGATGTACAGTGGTTTCAGCAAAATTTTAAGGATGCATGTAAGACGATTCGTATCATTTCAGATAAATCGGTTAGAGAAAAACGTGGGTGGATTTTTACTCCAGGTATATAAATAACGTTATCTGTTTTATAAAGTGACATCGTATTCTTTAAAACGATATTGTGCCTATGTGAAATGTATTTTATACAGGTATTGACGAAGCAGAAACCGAATGTGATTTGGATGATACAGAAACATGGGATTTAATATTGACAAATAATGATGACGACGGTGTAGAGTCTGCATTGCAAAGCATATTACAATTGATTAGCTAACAAAGTAGAAGGTACTTGTATTTTACTTGCTAAGGGTCATTGTATTTTATTTGCTAAAGATATTTCTTGTTTCATTGTATCAATGCTTACAGTGATTGAGAATGCAGTACTTGCAATTACAAGTTGGATCAATTGTAGGATTGCAGAAAATATAGAACTTAGATTAAAATTGACTGAATTGTGTAAGTGTACAAAAGTAATGCTGTGATAAGTAATTGTGGGTGTAGTGAAAAGTAAAATAGTTAATTTATAAAAGCAATGTCGTATTTAATATTTAATATAAAGTTTAGAAACAATGGAAAACAGGTAGAAATTTTGGTGGAAAATGTTATATCTGTATGAAAATATAAATATGTTATGTTGAAATAAAAACAGTAAGTGATATAAAATCGAATAGTATCCACATTAACATCTGAAACGTGTCTGATACAGTTTTTGTAAGTCTTTGTTTTTTAATGTTTGTTTTCAAATTGGGAATTTCTTTTTTGTTTCAAAGGTGTAAATTGATATAAACAATTATTTCATTCGAATAAACCCGATTTAATCTTACTTAGTTTTCGTTTGTTTAATCTTCAAAGCTTATTTCTTGTCAGTTGTCATATAAAGGGTGTTTATAATTCATGCATATCGTCTTCGAGTTTCTGCAATTACGGGTGGAAAACATTTTGTTAAAATAAAGTATTGCCGCAAGTGGTCATCTAACGATAAGGGGAAGAATCGAACGGTATTGCATAAATTTATAATTTCAATTGTTTTTCGTCGATATGTTATCAATGCGCTGCCACAGTCGGTTGTGGCGCTGCTAAATTTAAGTCATACTTTTGCCGCTAGATAACGCCTGTTTTCGCATTCGCTCCTAATACGAAATAGAAAATAAATACAGATAATGTTTATATTATCTGGATTATTATGTAATAATATAATGCCTTCTCTTGCAGCCGTTCAAATTAAGCGAACAGGGAACATTGTACAATTATATAAATTGGAATAAATTTCCATTCAATGAATTTGCAAAAGCAAATTTTAGTGATATTATTATTATTATTATTATTACCCCAGCCTACAGAATACGTGTGATATTGTTATAATAAAACGTCCAAATGGTTTCTGATATTTTTTGTTAAAATTGACCATCTTTTATGCTATGCTTGGTTCATATTTCAATAATAAAACAAATATAATTATTGTTCAGAAATGCACGATTCGTGAAAATTTACTCCACTGCACTCAATTAGTCCTAGGTGTACGGTGTGAATTGTAAACGGATTTTATTGCTTGCATCACGTTTCATAAGATTGAATGAGGTTCTCATTTATATAGTACTATAGTACTAGCCACTAGCGACGTATGTATATCAGATGGGGACAATAATCGAAAACAAGAAAAGGAAAAAAGAAAGAAGGAAGAAAAATTGACAACCGACTAACATCGATGTTATAACTCTGAACAAGTTGAAGTCAGTTGAATGGTTGAAGTTGAAACTGACGTTGGTGTATAGTGTATAGTGTATACTGTATACTGAATACTACTGAATACTGTATAGTGTATACAGTTATGTACATAATGGTCGTGTGTTTACTTTGTAACTACCAAATTTTATTTAACAGAAAGTGATATTATAAAACTCGAGGTGAATTAATAAATATATAAAAAGATTATTTTATCATTTGTTTGAACGATGGATCATTCGATACCGTCTGATATTTTAGACGATTTAAGCAGGTTAGCTTTCATGAAACACGTATTGATTATTTCCTTTGTTTCTGGTTTGCTTTGTTTTGAGAGGAATCCGACTTTGTTACACGGTACGTGATTTTTATGTTTTCAGTCGGTTTATTATCAATGTACCCGAAGAAGAAAGAAAGGATTTGGTGCGGATATGTTTTCAAATTGAATTGGCTCATTGGTTTTATTTAGATTTTTATTGTACCGATGAAAATCCAAAGTTGCGGCCATGCAGTATGAGGGAATTTGCTACACACATTTTCTATCATATACCATTTTTGCAACCTCATGTAGCCAATATAGATAATATTCTGGAACAGTGGCGAGAATATAAACAAAATGTTCCAACATTTGGAGCAATTGTATTAAACGAAGATTTAACAAAAGTGTTGCTGGTTCAGAGTTATTGGGCGAAGAGCAGTTGGAGCTTTCCCAAGGGTAAAGTTAATGAAGATGAAGATCCGTCTCATTGTGCTGTTCGAGAGGTTTTAGAGGAAACTGGTTTTGACATTTCAAATTTAATAGACGAAAACGAGTATATAGAGTCGGTGATAAATGAACAATTAGTGAGATTGTATATAATATGTGGTGTTCAAAAAGACACAAAGTTTCAACCAAAAACAAGAAAAGAAATAAAAAACGTAGAATGGTTTTCTTTAGCCGATTTACCTAACAACAAGAAGGATATGACGCCAAAAGTAAAGACAGGAGTTGGTCCGAACGCATTTTTCATGGTTATTCCTTTTGTACGGTAAAAAAAAAAAATACTTTTTATTAAGTTGCTTGTAATTAAATTTGCTCGCAAAATCTATTATTTTGCTAATATATATTAATCATTTGATATAAAATTACAAAAGATTAAAGGATGTATAGATAGATGGAAAGAAAAATTTATTATGCCTTATGTTAAAATGCAATAATGATTTTTATATAGGAGAATGAGACGTTGGATACAAGAGAAACATTTGCGAGAGAAAAATGTAAATACTATAAGAAGACATAGGCACAGATCTCTTGGTGATGTTGAAACCGTTTCAAAGAGTAAAAGGCAGCAGCAATTACTTTCTCATTCTGTTCAAGTGATTAAGTTTGATTGTTGATTTCATTATATTATATGTTTAAACATCGTTAATGAGTATTTACTGAATGGGTAAATTATTTTCAGAATGATATTATAAGTTTTAAAGATATTAAAAACGTTCGACAATCTAATACATCACCAGCGCGAAATCGTCGTAGTATTTACGATACCAAAAATATCATATCAAAATCAGCAATTAAACGTAATTTATTTGGAGAACAAAATGAAGATGAGACATCATCGGTTCTTGCTAAGCAATTAACGGATAGTCCGCAAGGTCAACAGTCTCACACATTTTTAACGGACCCTGTTATTCAATCGGTGAAATGTAACAATTTTAGTTATAAAGCACAAGCTTTAGCTAAGGGAACAAAAGCTTCAGCGTTTCGGAAGAAATTTTTTTTTCCATTAGTTTTCCAAGTGCATTAATTATTATGTATATTGTGATATTGGTTTATATTTAAAAGTTACGCTGATATTTATGAAAAGAAGTTGATAGTAGCTACTTTCTCTTTCAGATCAAGCACCTGATGAATTTCATGAAATAGAATTTTCAAAAGGGAATATAAAATCCTTGTTGCTTAACAAAGCAACTAATCGACTGCAACAAGATTTAAAAGCTATACCTTCTCCATTTATGGTAATGAATCATAGAACATCGCGCTTTGCTACGAGCGGTTACGCAGAAACTCAGCAACGTTCTACGGAGCTTCGTTCAATGATTTGGGCGCATTTCAAGTTTGATAAACAAGCAATACTTAACTGTTTGTAAAATTTCGTTTAAGCGATGGTTTCGAAGAGAAAAGGGCCAAGAAAAAAGAAAGCGATGCTCGATGAGTTTCTACTCGTTAATTAAATCTCCATAATATACAGATTTATGGACTGTCACGGCCAAGAACGTGGAATTGAATATAATTGTAAATATTTGTGGTCGCAACAGTTTCTTATCGAATAGTATTTTGTTCTTAATCGATTTTATCAGACATAATAATAACATAATAACGAGAACAATGCGAAGTGGTAACAATTATTTGCTAGTTAGATTTTACTTATCCCCCCCCCCCCCCCCCCCCCCCCCCCCTTTAAATACAACCCATATATGAAAAAATAAAAAGGTTATTAAACAACTTTCCTATTTAACGATTGTGTTCAGTCATGTTCAGCAGGGTACCGGACTTTCTTCGCTTTCTGTTCCACACGGGGCGGTGAAAAGCCGGTACTTGACTAGGCATGCATGAATTGTACTATAGAAAATGGCAATAAAATTCATTGCAGAATAGACTACATAAGATGACGATACAAATAATTTTCGACAGCAAAAGATGGTTGAAATATGTTAAATATTGTTTATATGTATATTGTTGTTTTACAGATACTTATTTTTCATACAACAGATCGAAGTAAATTTAAACAGCTGATATACGGTTAAAATTTATTTACTACGTGTATACGTACATATGTATACATATCTATATGTATATCGAAAGTTTATCGAACCATTAAAATTAAAACCTTGATTAAGACGATGTATCTATTTGTTGCAAATTGATGCAAATTAATTGATACAAATGATCTGTATATTAATTTGAGTAAAAGATACGAAGGATTTGGGGTTGATTTATTACTTAAAAATAAGGAAGAAAAAAAGAAGAATTAACGCAAGAGCAACAATAAGATACATTAATTTCTTTAAAAGAACGGTACCCGCGCCTCGCACGCTTTGAATAATCTGATTATTTAATGCAAAAACTAATTTACTTTCTTCGATAAGCTTATTTTTTGTATCTTCGTCCAAGGTTTCGGCAATTTTATTCATTGTATCGCGCATATGTTGTTTGAGTTCAAATATATTTGGAAAATTTGTAATATTATTACCATCCGTTAGTGGTTTTTTTACAGGGAAAATTTTGTGCATAAGTAGTCTTTTTTTACGTAAAATAATTCCACCGCTCAGAAGACCCATGTACAAGTGATAGATATATGCTATTAGTAAAGTTGGATCTTCATTTTCGAGTTGTTGTAAATGGATTAGGTATTTGGTGACACTGTCCCTAAAGTTTAAAATGAAATTTGAAGTGGGCAGTAGATGCTCATTCAGATTGCATAGAAATATTTAGTATAAAAGATATGCATATATATACATATATATATATATATATACCTAGGGGTATAGTTTTTTGTCCATTCCTTTCCCAAATAAAAATCAAGGTCGCGTTTAAAAGCTTCCATACAACAAAGATCATCGCGTAAGAATAATCCTATGTTGGTATGTTTCCATCTGATCATAGCGCATTCCAAGTATCGGAAAACTTCATAAAAAACCAATAGACCGTCCGCCCATACAGAATCATCAAGAAATCCTGGTTAAAACAGAAAATTTAATTATACACTATCAAAGAATTATACGAAACACGATCTATTGATGTATATTGTATATAGTATGTATATGTATGTATGTTCACATGTAGATAAGAATATAACGTTGAGTGAGTTTAACCTGTACTCTATAACGTTATTGTACATAACCGAGAAGTGAAAAGTTAACGGAACATATAAAGCGTATAAAATTTGTCTTACCAAGCGCTAATTTTGCATTCACTAAAGCGTCACTTATTTTATGAATCTTTCTCGTGGCTTTTCGCATCTGTTTACAAAATGTATTATCATCTATGTTCGGCGTCATTTTTGGAGCAGTGTTGTACCATACATATATGTAGATATGTTACTGTTTCGCGAAGTTACAATACTACATCCTAGGCGTATAAAATAGAATTCGAAAAAGTTATGTTTAGGTAGAATCGTTTCACTTGTTCGTTTATTGAAAGTATTTACTTGAACGACGATTACAAACGGGTCGAGTTGACGAGATACTTCTGGTTGCTCGCGTGACGCTTGGGCATCATTATGCACCAGTTATACTGTAAACATGTATGGAAGTATATCGTTGGTATACATATCCGTATACCTATATACATATAGGTATATAGGTATGGATGGGCCGTGAATTGTTAGCACAGAAAAGTATAATGTATGTGTATGCCGTATATATTGTATGTATTTTGGGTTAGCGTAGTATATGTACGCCATTAAATGGTTGTAAACGAGTGGTGTATTTGAAACGGGACGCCAAATAACAAAACGCGATTGATCGTAATCATCAGATATTGCTTTTTGACACTGCTAGTGACATATACATATACGTATGTACATATGTACACATTGTATGTACTGTTTTTGCATGAAACTGACTTTGTGATATTTCGATACATAACAGGATTGATTAATAACAGGACGGTATGAAAAAATGTATCAGTTGCAAGAAAATGATGTGAACGGTTTATAATGTACAGTATGTATGCGTTTATCAAACATTAAACGTCGAACTATTGTTAGGGAATGATGATCGTGAAGAGTGTTTGTTTTGATTGATTTTAAAAGATTTTAACTTGGGTTCACTGAATAATAATAATTATTATAATAATACCAAGAAGTAAGAAGCGATGCGACGGTATAACAGTATAACAGCTTGAAAACTTGTATGTAGATTATTGGTGTTGGAATGAAAATTTGATTGTAATTTTTCGAAAGAAACAAATATATACAGAGTTGATTTTGTTAACCATTAAATATACATAGTTGAATAATCGGTTAAAGAGTGTAAAGATTTTAAATTGATTTGGGAAGGTAGAAATAAGAGAAATTGTTTCAATTTCGAGTTTTATATGCGTATTATTATAGCTTAGTATTTTTCTTATTTACAAATTCAATATTTCTATTGGGTGGTAGATGAATCTTCTATACATATGTTCGTATAGTATTTATTAAACCTTTGAAAAATATTGTATGTAGGCGACAGGTAGGCCTGAAACGGTTGTAGAAAACAAGATCGGATAATGACCGGAAGGTGAAAGAAGAAAAAACAGTTTGGCATTGTAAAATCGGGTGTGACTAAATAAGTAAAGTAAATAGGATGGAGAAACACAGAAGCGATTAAAAGTAGACAGATAATATGTAGAATGAATGTGGTGTAAGAAGGTGTAAATTGTAAACACGTGTAACGTAGGACACCATAAGTAAGTAAATATGTAGTATGATATTTGCAGTGGTTGACAATTCTCTCTGCGGATACGTGGATTTTCTATGACACGGGACACGGCTATGCACGGCTGTGTATCTGATATATGTATGTATATTGTAAGTGGCTGCGGTATTCGGCTGGTCAGATCGATGAGATGCCGTCGTCGTGGCGCCTCGTAAACGCCCAACTCGTTTATTTTCGATAAACTTGGTCTTTTCGGCCCAAGTTACAATTTCTTTAATACATACATATTGTATGTACATACATGTACAGCGTGAAGCTCTGCAAACACGAAGATGATGGACCCAGTTATATCCGTACATTGAAATAAGTATCAAGGATAGAAAGAAAATCAATTAGCAGGTTGTTCTTTACAAATGTACGCGTACTCGTGTAAGTACACCACTCGTTTCTCGATTTTTCGCCAATTTCTATCTTATCGAAACGTACAGAAGAATATATTGAACGAACGTTTCGATCAGATTTAAATCGACCAGAGAAAGTAGGTGGTTAAAGAACAATAATTATTGGACACCGCTGGTTATCCAGACATTGCGCGTTGGAAGAGACGCGGGAGAAGCTGCTTTATCGCGGATGAGGTATTTGAAATCTGTTAAAAGGAGGCCACCAGCGTTGCAATTGCTAAAAGTATTCTATCGTCTTATCGAATGTGTACATACATGTGTACGTACTTACGTGTAAGATGTAAAGAGTATTTATAATAATTTCAACAATAGTTATGATCACTATACATACATACATATATACGATATCGATGTCGATATTGATACAAATACTTTTATGTTTAATAAGTGCAAGTACACACACGCAAATATTCGTGTATTGTATTTATTGAACGAGTGGGTATCGTGTTTTCAGTTTCGGGCTCTTTAAGTAGAAACGATTAATATGTTACAGCAGAGTGTAATCTTTCTCGCTTTCGAATACAATTAATTAAAACTTGGCCATTTGATGCAGTTCTTATTGGAAAGGCTAATTAAACCGAAATGTGAAGTAACTGTTAAAGGGTATGAGATAAAGGATACATTAAATCCGATCGAGCAATAAGTAGCTAATCTGGGAACTTTCGTCTTACATATGTGCATGCTATATCTATGCACGAAAAAGTCTAATTGTAAGAATTTTTCAATACGTATCTGATACATTATTATCAGTGTGTCCTAACTATTATTAAGGAAGGTTCGAAGTATGGTAAAAAAGAAAAAGAAAAAGAAAAAGAAAAGTAATGAATGGATTGTATCGACGTTAACATATCTGTTGATTTGAAATCCGTGTACAGATGTAAGGTGCGCTGGGAACGTCATATCTGTTGTGATGGCGACATGTTGCGTGAACGTGAACACATTTACTAACGTCACTGCACGCAGGCAAATACGTAGAGTGAGTAGGTGTATATAAGTAGAAGAAGACAAAGGGTGCATCGTCATTACGACGACGAGAGATAGTATCAGAATCGAAGAGATGCTATACTTTGGTTTCTGATATTCTCGACACGGTTAGTAAAAGGCACCGGTCAATACTAGCTCCGCGCACTACTGCCAGCACCGTGAAATTCTGACTCGTACCCTGATCAAGTATACATCAATGTGGAATATGTATATTTTAATAGAAGCCACGATGGAAAGAATGTTGAATAATAAACGAGAAATATGTAATTAAACTACAAATTAAATTATGTGATTTTTTTCAATAATCCTGCTGTTATGTATACTCCTTGTTACATAATTAAGGTAAAGGTACCAGTAGTTGACCATTTTTTAGAAAACACGAAAAAAATAAGGTTATTATAAGTTGTGTACTTTTGATGAAAGTGAACTTCAAATGCCACGACTTCTATCAGTTAAATTTGAAAACAATTACACGTGAAGTGAAGTATGCTTACTAATAAGGAACATCTAAATTCATTAAGGTAAGTAATATGCCATTATATTTCTTGCTTTAAGGTTTCCGTTAAAAATAGCTGTATGGTTCAAGTAAAAATTTCATACATTGCGAATATTTCGCGAATGTCTTATTTACTGTTTAAATTCTCACAATAATTTAATTCAATTCTTACTAGTTAATGGCTAGCTCTTGAATTTTTAAGAGTGGTCAACTTCTGAAGCATTTGCCGAATTTTTTAAATATATTTTTCAAATTTGTATAACTTAACTTTTTTTAAAAAGTCGTCTTGTTACATACATAATTTAGAATGCTTAAAGAATGTCTGCAGGCATCGACTCTCGCTATTTAATGACAAAGCAAGCGGTTACCATTGTTTACGTGAAAAATTTCTCTTAACTGGTCAACTACTGGTACCTTTACCTTAAATCAGAGCACATATTTGCTAGAAATTCTTTGAATTAGAATTAGTGTTGTTTTATTTTGGGTGGTTTTAATTGGAAAAAAAGGAAAGAAAGAAAAAGAAGAAAAAGAAGAAAAAGTTGAAAGTATCAAGCGGTTACACAATATGATAAAAAGGGAGTCACGATAAATACAATCGGACAAGATACATATCAATTTCTGTATAACAATATTCACGAAATACAGAGGATATTTGAAAAATTCCAACGTAAACGTACTAGTGAGAGGGTAAGAAAGTCACGTATGTAGGTACAGGACTGCGGATCTTGCGATGCAATGCGGTAATCGAAAATTTCAACAAATCGATAAATCAACAATTTCCCACAGGAACAGTTTGTTTTTTTTTTTTTCAGTCTTATTGTTCTATCGTGTTTTGTTTCATATTACTATACATATAATTATTTCATGTATGTATATAATTTAATTCAACTATGTAATTTGAGCATGATAATACTTGTAATGTAAATCGTTAATTATATACAATAGAACGTAATCGATAACAGAATAAATAAACTTAAAACAAAAGTACAATATGCGAATTTGAAATTTGTTATACTTTATTTCTTTCTTACGTATGACTGCAGATCATCTTTATGATGTAACTACTAGTTGTACGATTCATTACTTTTCAAGATGCGATTCTGTACGTTTACGTTATTCATGTATGCATACCTACTATAGATAGAATATACGAGTCAACGATTCAACATAATAACGCGTTGTAATATGTTCGAGATTCGGTTGTTCCTTTGGTAACATACTATTTTTTGCTATAATAATTGGTTGTAAATATAAATGTTTTTCTCCTTTTTATTTTTGATAACTAATAACGTTATTTAATACTAGCATCGATGATCTGTGCAAGAAGATAAAGTAGAGTTAACGTTTCAGAGTTTTGAACCGTAATCTTTTCAGACGTAATCGATATTACGTCATAGATAAATTTACGAGAAATCATATAGTAAACAGTAAGAATTTTCAATAAAAGTTCTGTACTATGGAAGAGTTTATTGATCCCGCATTAAACCAACGCGACGCGACACTACGTGACACTACGCGACGCGACACGACACGACTGTTTGCTTTGGTTAATATTTGTCCTTCTTTCCGTTATAAAACCAAACGTTTACCATAAATTAATTTTGTTCGTTACTTTGGTTGATAGTAACCAATCAAAAAATTAAATTGAGTTACGAATTTCCCTTTCATCATGTTTACGATGCTTTATGTAGGGCAGCTTTTTTCACTTGCTCGATTTTTGATTAATAAATAAACTCGTTGGAGAACGAGTTAAAGATTAAATTTATTGGTTAAAAATAGGAGGTAAAGAAAATCATCCGAACGGATAAAGCGAACGGAAAGAGTTAGGTACAGATACAGATTCTTAATTTCCGCATTGCGACAAAATATGACTAGCATTCGTTGATGTATCGTATCGCATTGTGTTTAAACAACCACGTAACGCGTTTAATTGTCTAAACATGTCGAAGGATGGTATTGAAAAAATGTATGTACAATAATGGTTGTATCTTACGATTAGAGTTAGCGAACAGCGGAAATAATATCGAACGTTAAATACGCGAACATCGCGCTGCGCTGGGTCGATTCGCTTGTAGAATAGAAATGTTTGCTCAACAACAAAAATGATAACTTGCATTGTTTTGATATTTGTTCAAGCGGAACTGATTGTTATACGGTTTATCAAGTGGGATTGAAACAGGATACATAAATGTTTATAACGTACAAATTGGTTAGAGTTAGATTGAATAATTGTAAAAGATGTTAACACGGAAGAGATTGAAATGCGTATCAAGCGGAATTAGTTAATTCGACAGAATAAGCCGGCCGGCCGAGTTGGGTCGAGCTTAGGCCGATCCGATCGTGGTGTAGCGCAGCGCATGCTTTTGAGCCGGTCGTTATTTCACCTCGTAACATTTTCTCTTAAATGCCCGCTGCACCCGTACTGCAGAACGCGACAAATGTCGATTCTTTCTTGTTTTTCCTCGTTTCCGGTGCAATTCATTTTCCCTCGATACCGGCGCGGCGCGGCGCGGCGTGGTGTTTCCTGAGATCGTGCTGCGCGCCGCGCCGCGCCGCGCCGGCCGGCTTACCGGCACGGCCGCGGCGACGCGGCGTGTCAGTCAGTCAGTCAGTTGCACATACACACATACACGAACGAAAATTTACATGCACCTTGATGTATACGTATTTTCAGAAGAAGCAGCGCATGTTAGGTACATATGTGGATGCGCGAATGGGATCTATATGTATAATATGTACGTTGCGACTTTTTGATGACGCGGCGATGTACCGGTGCGTCTGCGCACGCGTTCCTTCTCATATTATACATATAAGTAAGTATGTAGGTTTCGGGGGTGTGTGCGCACGTGTATAGTTGGTTGATGAACAAAACGGTGCGGTGGTAGGAAAGAGTTTAAAGTGCGCGAGCCAAAGCAAAATCGAGTCGACGCGCATCGCTAGTGGGGATACTGGAACATAGATAAGAGAAGGGGTGGCTTGTGTGGCAGCGAGGAAGGATATCGCAAAGTTGGTCAGAAAGCCGGCAGCCGTGCTACGCGAGTGTTGCTGCCGAGTTGATATCGAGTTTTATTGTCGATTGAAACGTTAAGGAGACCAAGACATTCGTCAATTGTAAGAAAGCTGTTACAACACAGGACATTATTGTCGTTTCTGGTCGTATTAAGACGATACGTTTCGTCTGCTTCGTATCGAGTTGCGCTTTTATGGTGTCGCTGTGTCCCACAACGCTTCTATTTAGTATCCTTCTTACCGTCGCGTTCGTAACTGGATTTCCTATTGTTCTCCCATATCTCCTGTATCGTTACCCCTGGGTTGCGTATACTTTCAACTACTCCCTTCTCTTTACTGTTTTTTCTTTTCTTTTCTTTTTTTCTCCCTTTTTTCCCCTTTTTTCCCCTTTTTTCCCCCTTTTTTTTCTTCTTTCTATTCGTTTTCTTCCCCTTCTTTTCTCCTGTATTTCCTTCTCCTTTTTTGTACATACCACGCCATGTAAAAGAGAGCAGAAGTTAACCGATTAGAGCGATTTCAAGCTTGGAAAGGAAGGCAAAATGATTTTGTATTTGTTGATCAAAATCGTTTTTTCTGAAGAATTGCAGTTTCCGTGGAGCGAAAATTTGGCTGGGATACGTATCGAAAAATCGTACAACTACAGTCGCAAGTGAACGTACAGCTGCCTTCGCCGCCGCCGCCACCGCCACCACCGCCACCACCACCACCAGCAACGCCACCACCATCACCACTACCACCACCCTCGTAGCCGCCTCCACCGTGACAGAGAGGTAAGTGAACGCGCGATATTTACGGCATTTAAGGTATTACAGTTTCTCGTATATACGTAAAGATGATACGCGTGATCGAAATTCGACGATAGGATGGATAACGATCAGAAAAATTACGTGTACGAGTGTTCCCATCTATCTGTTGTATGCGTATTTGGACGGCCTGCAGGTGGGGGTTGTTACCAGGGGAGAGACCGCAGTGCCGGCACATACATACATATATATACATACTAGGCTATCCTCGCTTCTCATTTGCTCGATTTTCGAACGTTTTACCGTTCGTACTGGCGCATAATTCGTAATTGTTGCAAACATTTTCTTTTCTAATTTTTAAGCATCTTTCTATCGTGCTTTTCGCCAGACGCATCGACGATGTTTTCGAAGGCAAACGTTATTTTGCAACGTTTGTTGTTACTTTTGTTTTTTCGATAGTATCTGTCGGGTGTGGATTTTTTTCATTTCTGGTCTTCCGTATTTATTTGATTTTTTCTTTTCTCCAAACGAACGAACAGTCGTATCAAAATCGATAATTCAGTATAAAGTATAAACGTGTTATGTCCTGTTTTCTAGTTGGCTAGCCAGAATTTGGATCAATGATCTAAGGCCGTGCAGGGAGGCTCGGGTCCTGCGCAATTCAACGGTAGGATACAGCCCTACCGCCTTTCAGGGAAAGGGACGTGAAAATCCTGCGCAATACCCAACGCCAACGATTGTCCGCATGAAATCGCGGTGAGACGATCCGGTGACTTTCTCGTAGAAGATTTTCATCGAAGGTTTGTTGCTTCGGTAAGATTTTGTTTAACCCAAAAGTTTGTTTCCGTTGGTACATACCTTCCTGTGCTCATACGATATTTCACTCATCATACGTACATATAACATATACATATCATTTTTTTATTTTATTTTATTTTTTTTTATTCATTACACATACGTTCCTGCGTACGTACATGTATACAATAGTATACATATATCGAAGGGTATAAACACACACACACACACTTTTATATGTAGTTTGTTTCTTCTCATCCAAATATTAACCCACGATCTGTCAATATTCGCTTCAGTGTTAGCTGATAGTTTGACGAGTGGATATTGTAATTGAAGAATCGTTTACAAAAACTGACAAAAGTATCGTCGTTCGATTGATTTTGAATTCATTGGAAGACGACTCATTGTCGGTAAACTGTCAGCAAATATTTATTATTTAATCACTTTTTAATTTTATCGATGTAGATTGTAGATAAGTTGTGCAACAAGTTTAACGGGTATCGATCGTTGGCGACAATTTAACGATAAGTGAATTGCTTATTTAGATTTGGAGAAAGAATCGTTTACCTAGATTTGTGCATAAGATGTAGATATTTTTTTTAACGAACTTTTTCCCCTTTAATCGTCGCGCTATAAAATATATAACATAGTAATTATACATCAATGTACTGGTATATGGTGAATAAATCAAAAGTAATAAAACGAAAACGAAAAGAAAAGTATATAACACTGCTCTGATAAAACGGAGATCACGTAGTGGAAACGGGATGTCATATGTCAGACACGCAGTGGCACCGGCCGATGCGACGCGATGCGACGCGACGCGACGGTGAATACATGTATGTATAACAACAGTGAATCGTGGCAAGTGGTCAGCGCCAGTAAGCGGTAAGTGGCAAGTGGAAAAGGACGTGGTTTCCCTGGGTAGTCGGTAGTCAGACGTTCCTCTTAAGGATTGTCGGCGCGGCGCGGCGCGGCGCGGCGCGGCATTACGCGTAGCTCGACGACATTCAGCTATTGATATAACATTTCGCGTCGAAGCTATTATTAAATTATATTCAATGAACAAACGGGCAATCGAGCGAGTAAGCAATAATTTCATTTTGCCCATAGGTATTTCGATGTTACACCTTCGCGTCGTTTGATAGTCTCTTAATCGCTTGACCAAAAGACGATGAAATACAATAATATTGTTGATAACAGGTATATTTAGATGGATTTTTTTCTGATGTTTTCGTAGCCATGAGCACTATGGACCCTACCGGCGAGGGCGGGGGCGGAGGGGGCGGCGGCGGGGGAGCAGAAGGGGAGATTACTACGGCATCCCCAACAAATGTTGAACAAAATGCATCTCCGGTTACACCGGTGATCAGCAGCACGGTGCCACCGGGTTCTCAACAGCAGCATCCACCACCGTCACCGTTAAGCGGTTGTTATCTTCTCGTTGTGCTTCCAGAACCTCATACCGCGCAACATACGGATCTTATTTTGAATCGTCTTGCAAAAGGTAAGTGCAGGTGTAAGTGTAAGTGCAAGTGCAAGTGCTAGTGCAGTTTCTTCTTTTCGAAAACGAGCATCGAACAATTCAAAGCACGCGTTAACATCGGGTCGCGTTGCATCTTGTCGAATTGTCGATACAAATATACATGTACATATACATGATTGCGCATACACACATACCCTATCCTTAGGCGTGACAGTTGAAACCGTAACGGTTTTTCTTCGTTGTGCGTATTCTTTCGAATTTATCGAGCCATCTCACCGGCCAAATTTTATACGCCCCCCTATTTTCTCTTGCTAACTCCGAAGTTAAGGCGAACTTTTCGCTACTTTTCACGATTAACAAACAATACGACCAGTATATACATATGTATATTCTTTCCTTTCGTCAATCATTGATCATTGTCGGGTTACATTTCGAGGGACAGCGTTTGACGTGCGACGAATTGCAATAAAGAAATATTATCAAATGGATTTTCTTTCTCTTGAAAGGAATTTTGTATTGGAAGCTTTGCTTCTTAATCGGTCTTATACGGGGTCCTGCGAGTTGTCATGAATAGAAAAAAAGAAATTCAATCGTCGTCTCGTTATAATCTTTCCACGCGATTATCTCGCAAAATATTCATTATTCGAAAAAAATGTTTCAACGAAACATGCTCTATCTGAAGGGGGACATTCAATGGTGTACACTGTTTTTTTCCTGGGTGGAGGCGCCTCCGAGATTTGAAGGTGACATTTGTTCTTTTTAATGGAAACGTAGTTTTTTATTTTTTTTTTCACGCTAGACACATAGCTTACCTACCTCAAGACGAATCCTTGAAATGTCTTCGCTGCACGTCCAGAAAATGTTTCTTATCTTCTAAATTGAAAAGTACGACCTTGAACATTTATGCAACACCTGATTCTTCTATCCCTAAATGTCAGTTCAACTTGTTCTAAAGTTTCTATTTATTATTCGAGATAATCGCGTGGAAAGATTATAATGAGACACCCTGTATATGTATGTACGTACATACATACATACATAGTATATACGTGTACACGTGCAACTCGTGCTATATTTTTTTCGTCGGATCAGATAAATCGTATGGATTTACATATGTTTATACATTGAAGACAGTCACGGGTGTTTTGCATAAATTGGTCAATAGAAGAATGACAGAAAGAAAGAAAGAAAGGAAGAGGGATGAATGTGTTAAAGAAGGAAAAAAGTATGTGTTGATGCGGCATGCGCATGTTAGACCGGCCTACAACCACATCCCCGCAGTCCCCAGAACTCCGATCAATAATCCATCTACCCGGTATCTAGCGAAAACTGTCACTATGCCACAATCATGATATTAAGTACCTGTTTCGTACGTTTCGGGTTGAATGAACAGCGGTTATACATATAGTGGTCTCTATTTAGGCCTGAGCATACTAGTTAAACTAAGGGAAACGGATCTGTTTAAAATTGAACGAAGCGTTTGCACGCGAAACACAAGACAGACAATCGGTGAGAGGATGAAAGGTTGACACGGGAGGGTTGCCAGCAAGAACAAGGACATGAATTAGGCTCGAATAATTATTATTTCGATTACCGGGATATTATTATAAAATCGACGGGGTGGGGGTAGAAGATAGAGTGTATTTTACGTCTTTTGCGTTTTATTATTATTTTTTAAATATTTCTTACTTATAGTATCCCTTTATCAGGTATCAAAAATACAATCGTTTGAATGCGTTAACTTTCTTTTAATATGTATGCTAACAGTGTTTACACGTAAAATTCTCATCATTAACCGACTTCGTTTTCTTGTCCGAGTGTTCATAGTCTCGTTTGAGTAATTTTACCGTTAGTAGGTACGGACACAGTAGGTGTTCGTATAAGATAATTCATATTATACATATATATTATATTTTGATAGGTCTGTACGTAGCTAAATACACACACTAAATACACAAATAATATATATATATGTGTACATATGTACGTGTACATATCGGTTACTTTGTATGCGAAGAGTGCAGTGTAAACGTGTGGTGAGCAGATTCAGATTTCATGTGACTCACAGCACGCTTATGTAGATACTCGTATACGTACCTCACAGGAAGGTTGGCAGAGCGGAAAGAAGCCGAGACGTGAATTCATTCGCATACTTATTTTAACTTGTACCTATAACGCGTTAACTTTCCAATTATTTTTCACATCCGTGCCGTATTTCATTCTTAATGTGTACCCACACGATAAAGCAAGGTGTAAACGTAATACAGTAAGAAATCAGTATATACGTACATAATAATGTGTATGATGTATGCTTAATGCTTACAATTAGATATCGAATCACAGACGCGTCGCACTCGACAGATTCATACGAATAATATACATATATGTACGTGTACATAAAACGTGTATGCTTTTGATGAGCATTCCGTGTATTTTACCGTGTATATTTTACCGGTTGAAAATTTTCCGTAAATTAATTTAATCTCCGTGTAATATAATATTGCATATGAAATAAACGTAGATACGCGTAACCGCGTGAATTTCGAAGATAAGGTTGTTAATAGGAGGTAGAAAAGATTAATGTAATAATGCTTATGAACAGGGCCACCACGTACGGTTGTGCAGGTTGTACACCGCACACGGGCGCTTCTCCGAAGGGGCGCCATATCGCCACAAGAATTTTTGTACTTTTTATGCATTACGACTAAGGTGTGATGAATCATTCAATCACCGAGAGCTCAAACTGCTCGGGAGAGGTAAGAACCGGACGGGGGGTGATCTAGCTTGTCCGGCTGCCTAAAGGTTGTCTGCAAAATCGTTAATGCTTGAAAATATGTAGTATACAATATTAACAGTCTCGATTGTCGGCATTTTGGAAGTTAAAATAGAGTTTATTCTGGGAGAAATTAATTATTTTGGTGTAATTTACCAATCATGTATCATGGAAAAGGGCGTTAAATTTTTCTTGTACACAGGCGCCTCTTACCCACGTGGCGGCCCTGCTTATTAAGGTACGTCCGCGTATGCGCATATACTCACAGATCTCGTAAAGGTAAGCCACACATACACGGGATAGGAAGGCATACTTGTCGGTATGAATCATGATTGAGAGGACGTGGGGAGCATCGAGAAAGTTGGAATTATTCGACGCTTGTAATATCCGGAAGAACTCTTATACTGGAGGGTTCTGTCGGATCGGATCGGATCGGATCGGATCGGATCGGATCGAAACTTTTACACGTACACCCGCCCATTGTATTATATGTATTACAGTTGCTATTTTAGGGTTTCTATACATCAAGGTTCTATACTTAAACTTGCAAGTTTAAATAGTATCGAAGTATCGACAGATGTGATTTTTTCAAACAGAATTAATTTTTGAATATCGAATACGAGAGACAGAAGGAAATTATTTAGTATTCGTATCGTGCGTTATGTCCTCCATGAATTAATCTCGACTCATGGAAATTTAATGGTATGCAAAATCTTTCGAAAACGATGTTAATCTACTCCAAATCTTCGCATACCGTCCACAATCGATCAATTTGTCAATTAATTGTGAAAATATTTGTATTCAAAGATCGTATGTACCTATACTTCTATTTACGAAGGAAAACGTGATAAGTTGAGTAGGCTGAAAGTCGGTTAGGGTTACAGTTGGTACGACCGTTATAATTTCATTGTATGTACGTTCAACCGAATATAGTGTATCTAATTTTAACACGACAGTCGCTAGCGATTGCTTCTCGTGCACCGTGCATCGTGCGTCGTGCATCGTGCATCGTGCATCGTGCATCGTGCATCGTGCATCGTGTATCGACCATCGTACTCTTCTGCTGTTCGAGTCATGAAACCTCGTTTCTCGATTATAGTTCGTTCTTGAACCTGACCCTTCTATCACACTGTACATTTTAATACCGTGTAATCTTGCAACTGTATGCGAAGTAAGAAAACCTTATGGCCTTATGGCCTTATGGTATTAATTTCTTTCTCTTTTCTTCTCGTATCCCTCTTCGTATCGTTTCGTTTCGTTTCGTTTCGTTTCGTTACGTCCTGTTTCTTCCTTCCGTTTTATCTCGCCCTTCTTCTTTTGGCACATGGGTACATTGTATCAGAATAATAAAAAAAAAAAAATATTTTTTTTTTTTTGTTAAGCTCGTTTCTTTCAAAATCGATCTTCTGTTTTAAAGCATGTACAATATACATACAATACATATTATATTCTTTCTTGGTTTCGAATGTTAAATTTAATATGTTCAGGACGAATATTGAGCGATACCGAATTTGTCGTATATTTATTATCGGCTATTCTTTATTTACATTAACAGTTGACTTAAACTGTTCTGCGATAATGTTTCGTTGAACAATATCTATGGAATAAAATGTTTAATCGCATCATCGCATCTAATCCCTGGATGCGAGTATTCACCCTTGTCTCTTCAAAATACGAGTATAAATAGCCGCGTACGTGTAAGCTAACTGTCGATCCCTGTATAGGGTATGTATGTGTATTTTACCGTGATGGTCGTACGTGTTCAAATATTGGTTACTAGCGCATTCCTTTCTAATTTATTCAATTGTGCCAAGAGTTTATTCCAATATCAAAATAATGGAGAAAATCAATTCTGTTATACGTAGAAAGGATCGTTTTTTCTTTCTTTCTTTCTTTCTTTCTTTCTTTATTTATTTATTTTTTTCACATCAGCGCAGCGTCCAAGTACTCGTATGTTTTTAAGCTTGTTAGTTTCCTGAAATGCGGCAAAATAATAACGAGTATGAAAATTGTTTTGTCAGATTTTAACATTTTCCGTATTGTATATTTCTAAAGATCGGTGTGTTATATGTGTTGGGTATATTTAAAAAGTAAAACAACGAGCATTAGCGATTAAAACATATTGAAACAACAGTTCGTCGTCGACCTCGTTCGATATTTCCTTTTCTCGTGAGATCAACCGAGAACAGCGTTGTCAGCGATGTTCGATGAAAACTCGTTGAAAACTTTTTGACCCTGTTAGGTAACAGAAGCCGTTCTTTTATATTCCCGTACGTGCTACCGCTGTAAAATGCTTTATGATTATATGTATATACATATGCATATATGTACCTGTATATACTTTATTTCAATGATTTGTTACCGCTATTCTTCTTTAAACTGGAACAGTATTGACTACGGATTGACCAATTTCTTGGATCTGTTTCGTACTACATACATACAATTACATCGATGAAATAATTTTGAAATAACAAAGTTTTCTTACTATGCTCGATAGATGATCTTCACCGGTGTTTGAACGTGTTCGTGGCACGAGTTACATATTTGCGCGTTGAAAAATGTGCACGAATGTTGGGAACGAAAACTTGCAAGGAGGATAATGGGAAATCGTGTCTAAACATAGTTGGGCCAATCCTTGACGTTCCAAGTATTCGTCGTTAGGTTAGAAAAAGAAGTAGGGAAGAAAGAAAGAAAGAAAGAAAGAAAGAAAGACAGACAGACAGACAGACAGACAGAAAGAAAGAAAAAATGAAAAATAAAAAAAGAGGCAGAGAAAGGAAGTTGATGCAAATCGAAAAACGTGATGGAAACGAATGCGCTGGCTTTTAAAAGATGCTACGAGAGGGGTAAATGCTCCGAGCGAGGAACCCACGATTTTGTCTATATTTAACTCGGTATCTTCAACTGTACCGTTTTTAAGTACTGCGGGACTTTGTCGCATCACACCCTGGCCGCGGCGCGGCGGCGCGGCGGCGCGGCGGCGCGCCGCGTCAATATGCTTTTATCGTTAACGTACAATTTCTTTCCTTCAATTTCATGTTAGCTAAAACTTACTACTTTGATCGTAGTAACAAAACTAATACTTTTCGTATAGGCCATTAATGTTATAGGCATCTGTAGGTACTACAAGAACGTCCACATACTTTATTCCATAATAATCATTTGTCGATATGGTTTTTCGTGTAACATCGACATTTCCATACCGATCAGAAGAAGGAAGGAATTGTAATGGAATTATTTGCACAAAAAGTGTTTATTAGTGATTACATTGTAGAATATATGAGGTATAACGAGAACAAGGGTGGGATCGGATCTTTGGTAAGGAGGTGTGCAGGGGTTGGGTAACGTATTAAAAGGTACGACCCCCACGCACGGCTTCTCTTGTATCATCATTAGGGCTTCCGATCAATTTGACATAGAGAATTTGCTGGTGCGGTTCAACGCGGTGACAATTTTAATGGTTTGAGAGCCGCGATTATACCGATTGAAGCATTTTCTGTTATACACGTTGACATGATCTGTAACTGTATTATTTTATTTTCATTCGGTAGGAGGATCAATATATTTTGCGCCTGTTTCTCAACGTATTGACCAATATACTTTCTTTACACCGATCGCGATGTTTGCGTCTGTTTTTGCCTTTTTTTTTACCGGTTCGTGAGAATGTTGTTAAATACACACACACACACACACATATAAGGAATAGGATGATGAATTTATGGTCCGTTTCGATAAAAGGTAAAGGGTGGCAGGCAATATAGAGTATGTGGGTGCAGGATATGCGTCGCGTCGATCGATTGCCGGCTGGTTGGTTGGCTGGCTGACTGGCTGGTTAGCACGAAACCACGTGACGGGGTGCGGTATTCGTGACGTCACACGACCCCCTCTATCTCGTTCATGGTACATATACTCGTATATAA
Organism: Stelis phaeoptera; assembly: GCA_943735885.1. Taxonomy (NCBI): domain Eukaryota; kingdom Metazoa; phylum Arthropoda; class Insecta; order Hymenoptera; family Megachilidae; genus Stelis; species Stelis phaeoptera. The sequence goes on along the minus strand of OX030932.1, from coordinate 17,571,407 downwards.
GTACTTGAGAATTTATTTTTTCTTACTTGTTCGATTGTAACTTTTTCAAACGTTAAACGATGGTTTTTTTTTCCCATGCAATGTGTTTGTTCTTGCACTTTTCTGAAACTTGAAGAACTTGGATGGCCAAGGAAAAGAGAACGTTCGCTTTCTTAACCTTCACCTTATGTTAGTTAGCCCTGAACAATCTTCGCAAAACGAAGCCAAACTAGTGCGTACTCTTGGGACGTTTCGCGTCGTTATGATCCACTATTATGATACTTTACGCTTTAAGTCGCGAAAACGATCAATGAAAAAGGGAGAACCGCCGGATTGCGCGTCCCTTTTTTTCTTCTTCTTTTTCTTCTTCTTTTTCTTCTTCTCGTTCCGAACGGGACGGCGCGGCGCGGCGGTATTCAGAATGAAATATCGCGATATCGTTGGTTTTGAGAAAAGTAAAGATTACACGAAACGCACGAACGTTAATGTAACGAAGAAGAAAATAATTGTTGGCTACGGTAGTTGTGAAACGACTTTTAAAACTATTTCTTATGTTTCAGGTTTCCTATCGTGGGATAAGGATAGTTGTCACGTAGACTTAGAAAAAGAATTACTGGCATTGGTCGCGCAAGCTCCCGAAGGAGAAGAAGCTAGAAACGGTATTTATATGATTGCGTAAAAAGATTATTTCTAATCGCTAAGCATCGATGATCCGCTATATTAAAGTTTTCCAATCGTCGAATGTACGACGTGTAGCCCTGGGTTTGTTTCCGTTAACGAGACGAACGAAATTTTAGGCGAGCGACTGATCCAATATGCTACCGAGAACCTTGTTACGGAGGTTCTCATTCATCCGCAAACGAACACGTTATTACAGTGTATTCGTAATCTTCTTGCAAGTTTCACGAAACATCGGCACATTATACACGCCGGCTATACCTTTGGTGGAAATTCTTCCTGGATATTACAAGTACGTGGTGCAGTTGCTATACCTTTTACAAGTAGCGTAATCCTTGCGCGCGTCTCAATACGAAGGATACTCTGCTACGTATACATTAGTACGTTAGTGCATATTACCAACTGCGCAGAACAGCAAATATTATACAATACCATTCTTAAGTTGAGACTGTATGATCTGTATACATACTGTATACATAAATTTCTTTTGGTCGTGTTCGCGGCGCGGCGTGTCGTTGGCTTTTGATCGACAACGTGAAAATATCGTTTCAGGATGGAACCTTTAGTCTTGCCGATTTTCTGGACGCGTTCAGCGAACACGAGGTACAAAGAGTTCTTCGTGCGTACGAGAATAGCGTTACGGTAGACATTCATTGTGCCGGAGTTGGCGATTGGACAACGAGTCGATTGTCGAGAGAAGCCTGTACCAGGTACGTATTATGTCGTGTCGTGTCTTGATGTACTTTCGTTAAGTATACATACATACATGTATATGTATATAAATGTGTATGCAAAAAGGATGGCGCGATAAGTATCAGATTGACGTTGATTATGGTACAGATCTTGCAGAGTTCGAGTGAACCCCGATGATGTTCTTACGGCCGGAGTGCCGGCAATCACGAGTTTCACGAATTACGTGGGACAGTATCTGGTGGCCCAGACATTGGATCAACTTATGGAACCGTCCGATGTCGTGGGCAACATTAGATTTAGTCATCCAACTTTGTACGTCTTCCCTGGCGGTCAAGGAGATGCCGCGCTTTTCGGTATAAACGGTTTCAATATGCTGGTGGACGGTGGTTTCGCCCGAAAGGCTTGTTTCTGGGATTTTACCCGACACTTGGATCGCCTCGATGCAGTCTTGCTCACCAGAATAAACAACAGCAACGTAGGGGGCATGTCCAGCGTTCTTCGGAAGAAGAAGGAGATGCACGTCTATCCTCAGATCGGCCACTTTTTCTGCAATCTGGTCGTAAGTATATCTCGATTTTATTTATCGTTGGTTGTTTCCCGTAACGACGATTACTTCTTTCGTATACCTATACATACATACATACATATGTATTGTATGTACATACGTATGTATTACGATTGTACATATGTATGTAGTATTATCTAGCTACGTAGATACAATTTTTGGATACGTACATAAACGTATGGTAATCGTAGGATTAAAACGAAATAGAAAATTGTGATGTTAGGTAATTCGTTTTTACGTAACAAAGTCTCGCGGCTGGTTAAACTATTGTATTATACCTACCTACATACAATACAATACATACATACATACATACATATACAATACATATACAATCTAGGTGTTCGATATTGATTCACGTAACAGGAGAGAAGACAATCCAATTCACCGGACGGGGACAAAGACATCGATTCGTTGATCTTGAATCTTACCGACATCGGGCAGGAGATGGTGGTTAATCTTCGTCACATCAATCTGAAGGCGCATCCGTGCTACAGGGATCCGGACCCGATCAATCTGTATCACAAAGTGGGCCACGGCACGCTGGACATGTACGTTCTTAGTCCGAGCAAGGATAGCCGGGAAGTGAGGGAATTCTTGGCGAAGTGGCACGGCTCGGATTCGAAATTGTTCGCCGGGTCCCACAGGAAAGACTCGAACAACGTGACGTTCCCGATCCAGAATCTCGTATCGATATGCGCGCTTCTGGTCTGGCAACCGGCTAACCCCGAGGACAGTATAACGAGAATTTTGTTCCCCGGCAGTACGCCGCAACACAAGATCTTCGAAGGTTTCGAACGATTGAAACAACTAGAATTCCTAAAGCACCCGGTCTGTTCGGCAAAGAGCCTGTCGCCGTCCGTGTCGTTGGCGACGCTGCGGGAGAAACCGGCCAGGCAGAAGTTCGGCTTGATCGAGAAAGAGCCGATGAAAAAAGCGACCGAACGAGAAACGAAGAAGGAGAAGAAAGAATCGTTGGATTCGAAGGCGGTGAAGGGAACCGAGGGTACACCGGTTATACCGACGAAAGGTCAACCGGCGATGGACGCGGTGGCGGTTGCCGAGGCGAAAATGAAAAAAGCAGCAGAGAGCAGGAAACTCGAGGCGGAGGGAAAGGAGACGAAAGAAAGCAAAAAGATCGAGAAAGAACTGCTGCTGAAGGAGAGTAGTGGGAAGAGGGAGAAGCAGCAGGAGAAATCAGAGGTGGAAAGGTCGGAGAAACGCGAAGAGGACGGTGCCAGAAAGAGCGGCCAAGCGGCGAAAGCAGAGGCGGAGCAGCAGAGAATCGTTGGTGTCGGGAAAGACTTGAAATCGTCGAAAATGGCCAAAGCCCCCGAAGCGAGAAAGAAGGAGGCGAAAGAAGGAAAAGGGACGAAGGCTGGAAGGGTCGAGACCCCGGCGGCCAAGGCTAAACAAATCGACAAAAGAACGAAACCGTCGAGCGTCGACAAAAAGGATACAACCAGCGGGGCTGGCGGCGGTGCGATCGTCAAGTCGTCGCCAACCACGCCGAAAAAACTGGTGAACGGAGTCGTCGCGAGACCGGAGACGACCAGAGGAAGCGTCGCGAGAGGAAGGGCAACGGTCGGTCATAAGACGACGGGAGTGTCTCCGCCGGCGAAAAGCACCAAGGACGCGAACAACAGAAAAGTCGTCGAACAGAAGAACATTGAGAAATCCGGGATAAAAGAGGGCGTCCCGACGACGACAACGACGACGACAACGACGACGACGACGATGGCGGGAATTGGATCGACCGTCGGGGCCGGAGCGACGAAAGGTACAGCGAAACCTAAACCGATGGACAGGAGGGGTATCGGCCGTCGTGGGGGGAAACCGGTTAGCCCGAGCAAAGCTCGCGTGCCCGTCAGTCCGGCGAAATCGACTCGCAGCACACCCACCGCTTCCGTCAAGTCCGAGAAGGACGGCGCGGGCGTCGTGAGAAAAACAAAGAGCGAAAGGGGCACCGCGGACTCGTCGGCGGTTTCGACGCCGTCCGGCATCGAAGCGGACACCGGAACGAGGCTGATCGACAAGGGCCTGATGGAAAAGTCGGAGGACGTGTCGTTGGACGTGGATTCGATCGAGAGCAAAGTGCTCGCCGATCTGAAAGAGGAGCGGGAAGTGGTCGAGGAGATCGAGGCGGTCCTACAGAAGGCGGAACGAATCGAGGAAGGTTCGAGGAAGGAGGATCGTTTCGAAGGGGACGACGAGATCACCGCGGAAGTGACCGACAAAAAGGAGGAAGATATTACGGAGGAAGACGTGACCGCCGAGATCGAGGATGCGCCGAAAAAGGATGACAGCTTGAGGAAAGGTAGCCAAGAATTGACGACGGAAGAGGACGAGTATCTGATCGTGGAGAAGGAGGAAGTGTACACGGAGGATTCGGCGCAGAGCGGCGACGGTGAACAGAAGCACGTTTTGGACGAGGCCGAGTCGGAGAAGGTTAAGGTGTTGATGGACACGGAAACGACGAAGGAGAAGGCCGCCGAGGAACAGACCGAGGAGAAAGAGAAGGACGAAAGCGTCGAGATGAAACAGTTGAAAGTGAAATCTACGAAAGCTACGAGCATCGAGAAACGAAGATATGTGGGGGAAGAGGAAGAGGAGGAAGAGGAAGAGGGAGAAGAAGAGGAGGAAGAGGAGGAGCAGGAGGTGGAAGAGGAGGAGGGGGAGGAGGTGGTGGAAGAGGAGGAGGAGGAGGAAGAGGAGTTGGAGCACGGAGAGGGAAGGGATGAAAGGGTAGAAGAAGAAGAAACGGCAGAACCGATCGATTTGTCGCCCGATCGTAGAGAGCGTAGTAGATTGGAGGAGGAGATGATGAAGGACCAGTTGCAACGAAGGCAGAAGGAGAGGGACAGGGATTCTGGCAAGAGGGACAGCGAAGATGTTACGAAAGAACCGTCCAGTTTGAGCCCGGACAAGTCGGATTCGTTCGGGAAGAAGACCAGCGACACCGATTTAAAGCCGGAGGCCGATCAAAAGGAACAGATGCAAGAGAAACTGGAGGAATCGCAGGAACGCATCTCGACCGTTGAATCTGGCGCTACGACAACTGCGCCGACGCTTCCCGAAGACGAGCGTATACCGTTGAACGAAATAAAGGAGGACATTGACGAGAAACACGTTATCGAGGACGTGAAGGAAAAAGAGACGCGACAGATAAAAGCCGAACAAGAGATTGCCGCGGTGGCGCCAGTGACGACGACGAGCGTCGGTGGTGGCGGCGTGGCGACGATCACGACCGTGCCCGTGACCTCGACGGCTACCGCGACGCACGTGTCCAGCGGGCTCGGTAGCGGAGCCGGGGTGACAAGAACCGTGCCGCCGGCCGCGGTTAAGCCGGACATGCAACAATTTGACGTTAGACAAGCCGCCCAGTGCTTGCAACGCGACATCGTGAAAACACCGGACGAAGTGGCCGACCTACCGGTTCACGAAGAAGTCGATCCGAAATTGTACCGCATGGACGACTTTGAGAAGGAGAAGGAGAAGGAGAAGGAGAAGGAGAAGGAGAAGGAGAAAGAGAAAGAGGACAAAGTGTCGGCACCGATGCACGAAGTCAAAGAGCCTCCCACGCCACCGATTAAAGAGCAGAAAGGCGTGTTTAGCTTTTTCGGCAAAGTTGCCGACAAGTTTGAAAAGGGTATCGACAAGCTAACGAAAAAATCCAAGAAAGAGCAGGAGAAGGATACCGATGATAAGTCCTCTTCGAAATCCAGCTCGCCGAAGGAGGCCAAGGTGCAGGAGAAGACTGTCTTCGAAGATGTCGACTTGGACAAAATGTTCCCGAAGGTGGGCAAGCCTAGCGACAAAGTGGAACCAGTACCGTCTGAAACAGCGTCGACGATCGATCAAAGAAAAGCCTCGCTCGTCGAGGGGACTGTTTCCGAACGGGAAGATGCGAAACATCCGAAAGAACCTGCTGTAGCCGTGACGGCGATCAACGTTACGGAAAAACCTGTGAGTCGCGACCAGCCGATCCATCAGCAGAAAGAAAGTAAAGAGGTCGTGGTCGTGCTCGAATCACAGCCTGAATCTCGACCCGAAACTCTGTCGAGAAGTTTGCCCGAATTCAAACCCGACCTGAAACCCGCATCCGTCGCGGTCCAATCGAAAGACGTCGCAATTGTTCCATCGGTCGATGAATCCGAGTTAAAGGAAAAGAAAGAGGAGAAGGAGAAGGAGAAGGAGAAGGAGAAGGAGAAGGAGAAGAAGGAGGAGGAGGAGGAGGAGAAAGAAAAGAAGGAAGAAAAGAGAGAAGAGATCATAAAGGTCGACGGTCAGATCGGAAAAGAAAAAGAGCTCGTCGAGGGAGTTGAAGAAGACGCGGAAGAGATAAAAGCGTTGTTAGAGGAAGCTTCGAAGAAGTTCAAGACAGTGAAAGACAGCCTTAGGGATTCCTTGGAGTCGTTGGAAGAGAAGATCGTGGACGAGCAGGAGATGATCGACGACGCGGTTCGAGAAAGCCGAGTTCCATCGGTGAAGGATGTCGTTAAAGATACGTTGGAGGGCGTCGTGGAGAAACTGGAAGCGATCAAGCCGCGAATCGAAAACGTGTTGGCCGAGAGCAAAGAAGCGGAAAAGGTGAAATTTGACATAGCAAAGGATGAAACGTTCGAAGCGGAACACGAAGAAATAATTACGGAGCCGGAGCGGGAGCCGGATGCGGAGCCGGATGCGGAGCCGGATGCGGAGCCGGATGCGGAGCCGATTGACGCGACGCTCGAGAGTGGTGCTGCGATGTTGAAGGACGTGAAAGAAGCAGTGCGAGATGTCGGGGAAGTTCTCGCGGGAACGGCCGGCATCGACATCGAGGAAAGGCCCAAAGACGTTACGGAGATTGTGAAGAAGGTTGCCCAAGTGTTGAAGGAAGATGATTTTCTGTCGGAGAAGACGTTGTTCGATCGGTCGACGGTGCAAGATAATGAAGAACACGTTGGTGTGGCTGACGGCACCGTTACCAAGGTCACGGCCACGACTACCTTACCCACCGAGTCGGAGCTAACGAAAGACGAGCACGATTTGAAGGAGATCTGCGATGAAATGCTGGCGGAAGATTTAAGGATTCGTTTGAGCAAAGAAGCCGTTCACGTTCCAACGGAGCCGGTCGAACGGTCGAAAGTGGACGTGATTGAGGCTGGAATAGAGGAGCTGTGCACGAAGAAGGAAATCGATCGTCTGAATATAGCGGAAGAAGAGCAGACGGTGATTGGTTTCGAGCAAAAAATTTCACCGGCGAAAGCGGAAATCGTCAGGGTTTCGCCGGGATCGACGCCAACCTCACCGAAATTTATCACGGACGAGAAAACGGACGAGAAAACGGACGAGAAAACGGACGAGAAAGTGGACGAGAAAGAAACGGCGGCGGAGAGCAAGTCTCGTCGGCCGTCCGTTCAATTGCCTGCTGAAATAAAAGTGATCGTCGACAAAGCGAATGTCACGGTGATGGAGATCGTCGAGACACTCGTTGCGACAAAGATACGAATCACGATCGAGATCGTCGAATATATTATGACGATCAGACGCGTCTCGAGAGAACGCGTAATTTACACGATTCAGGAGATAATCAGAAGAAAAGGACTGTCCGCGAATGACGTTGTCGAGGAGCTCGAAATTCTGAAGCTCGACGAACAATCAATCTCGTCAACATTCAAAACGGAAGTGGAGGAGTACGTTGTCAGGGAATACGTTGCAAAAGGAACGCGCGTCATTACCATTCAGATAATCGAGGAAATCTCGACAAAGATGATCGTGCCGAAAACAATGGTCGTTCGCGTGGTTGGAGAAATGATCGCGAAGAAGACGTTCGACGTTTCCGCCGACGCGGACTGCTCGTTTCAACTGGCAACCGATACGGTGGAACCTGAACGAGAGGCACAACACGCACAAGAGGGACAAGAGGCACAAGAGGCACAAGAGGCGCACGAGACGAAGCTGGTGACGAAATTGGATCGAGTCGAAGATAAATCGGCGTTGCCCGCTACCACGAAATCGGACGGGGAACGGCCGGCTTTGAAAACCCCGACGAGAGAGGTAATCGAAGCAGCCCTTGAGGAGGAAGACGTGGAAGAAGACGGTTTCGTTCGCATCGAAAGTAGAAGAGTATCGAAGGAGACGATCGGCCAAATTGACCGAGGACAGCCGTCGATGCTAAGCCCCGTTCGATCGGAGCAAACGAAAGAGATCGAGGAAGCGGCTGACCGTGAGAAACGCGCCGAGAAAGAGGAGGATGATTTCGAAGCGGTTGAACAAGAGTACAAAGTATCCGACTTGTCGGCGTCGGCGATCGTATCTGGCCAGAAGAGTGTCGTCACTGCTGCAGTAGCGACCAAACCGAAAGAACGTGGGTACGCGGAAGAAGCGGTGGAAGAGGTTGGTAGCGAGGTTGTTGAAACCGATGAAAAGTTTGTTCAGGAGACGAAAGAAAAGGTTGATAAGAAGGATGCGCCGATGCAATTGATTGAAACGCAGGTGAAGCTGGAAAGGACGGACGAACGAGAGAAGGAGTTGAAGGGGGCTGACGCGAAAACCGAAACGACGCAGGAAGTAACGGAATCTCTCGATACTGTGGAAAAATACTTGGACGAGGCGAAAGAAAAGAAAGAGGAGCTGGTGGTTGGCGAAAGGATTATTGGTCAGTCGGCGCCAATTTCTGCTACGATTTCGGCGAAACCGGTCGTTGAGGAGAAGGCGGACGCGACTAAACCCGAACCGGAAACGAAAGATGCAACGGTATCCGTTGCAAAGTCATCCGAACGAACTGTAGAACAAGCGGCAAAACTGGAGACAACGCTGGAAAAAGAAACAGGAAAAGAAACAGAAAAAGCTAAGGATGAAGCGGAAGCAAAGAAAACGGAACCAGTCGTGTCGGACGCGAAATCAACGGACGTTACTTTGGAGAAGGCTGTTGTTGAATCGATCGTCGACGTCGATCTTGCACGAAAACAAGTCCCGGAACAGAAGGATGATGAGAAGCAGAAGGAGAAGGAGAAGGAGAAGGAGAAGGAGAAGGAGAAGGAGAAGGAGAAGGAGAAGGAGAAGGAGAAGGAGAAGGAGAAGGAGAAGGATGATGAGAAGGAGAAGGAGAAGGAGAAGGAGAAGGATGATGAGAAGGAGAAGGAGAAGGAGAAGGAGAAGGAGAAGGAGAAGGAGATGGAGATGGAGATGGAGATGGAGAAGGAGAAGGAGAAGGAGAAGGAGAAGGAGAAGGAGAAGGAGAAGGAGAAGGAAGAGATGATGGGTAAAGGATTCAAGACAGCTGGAAGTACTTTCCCCGAGGAAACGGTCACGGAGAAACTGGACTCGGAAACTCGGTCGCTGATTCGAGAAGGAGAATCTGCCGATTCCCAGTACGACGAAAAGTCAAAGGTCGAGGAAGAGGTTGGATTCGTTCGGCGAATGTTGGTTACAGCGAGTAGCGAAGACGGTGGACACGAGACGGAAATTTGCACCAGTGACGGCGTCGGCGTTGACGTAGCGATCGCGATCGCGAAAACAATTACTCCCGATGACTCGTTGAAGGATGCGTCCGTAAAGTCGACGCCGGACAAGGACTCTTTGCTCACGGACAAAGACTCGTTGCGTTCGGGAACGAGCAGTCCGGAGAAGGATAGCATTTCCGAGAAATCGGCGACCGAGCCCCTTAAAGAGGTTGGAAAGGTAACGCCCGAGGACAGTTTGGAAAAATCGCCGGTCGATCGACACGATTCCGGTTCGCACGATCTGGAGGACAGTTTGGAGAAGGTCTCGGGAGAAAAACGCAAGGAAACGGAGAGCGTTGTCCCTTCGGGTCTCGACGGGGTAACCTCTGTATTGGCCCAACCATCGGACCAGTTACCCTTGGACGAATTAAAAACACCGATGGAAAAACAATCGACCAAAGATGACCAACTATACGAAGGCGAGAAAGTAACGGTGGATCGCGAATTACCCGTTACAGCAGCCGTTGCCGCCGTCACTGTTGCGGCTACCGTCACCACCGACCAAGACCCGTCTTGTTCAAGCTTCATCGCCGAGAAAGAAGATTCGAAAAAATTCACGGAAGACAAAAAAGAAGAAGCAGAGGCCGAGATATCGAAATTGTCGCCTACTCTTACCACCGAAGCAGCATCGACCGTACAAACGTTAGATGAGAAGTCTGGAGTCGTCCAACAGCCGGAAGCTGTGCCAAAATCGAGCGTTGAATTAACGATATCCAAGGATGGTGTCTCGACCGAGATCTTCGTCGACAAAGATAGATTGCCGACTACGATTGACGAAAAATTCATAAAAGAAGGAAAAGGAGGAGAGGAAGAAAAAGAAGAAAAGGAAGAAAAAGAAGAAAAAGAAGAAAAAGAAGAAAAAGAAGGAAAAGAAGAAAAAGAAGAAAAAGAAGAAAAAGAAGAAAAAGATGAAAAAGATGAAAAAGATGAAAAAGATGAAAAAGATGAAAAAGATGAAAAAGATGAAAAAGATGAAAAAGATGAAGAAGCAGCAACAGCAAGAAAAGAAATGGAAATTATTGTGTCGACGGAGTTGAAGACGACGAGACGCGATTCGAAATCGCCGATCATCGTGGATAAACAGCCAACGGAATCGGCTGGGCTGGAAAAACCGGAAGCTCGGGAGTCTAAATCTTTCGACATTTCTGCGGACAAACTAGAATCCAAAGGTCTCGGGCACATTGTCGATGAGGAGAAAGTCGAGGAAAAACTGATTGTTGAATCTAGCAAATTGATCGATGGAAGAAAAACGACAGAAATCGACAAAGTACCAGTCGATCGATTCGAATCCAGCCTGATTTTGGATCAAGTAAGCAAAGTAGCTGAATTAACCGACGCCGACGATACAACGACGCGTGGAAAATTGCAACTAGACATAGAAGAGAAAAGGTTGGTCGAGGAAAAATCTTCAGTCGCACCAGCCAGTGTAATTGAAGGTGTGAGGGATTCGATAGAATCCAAGGACGCGAGAAAATTGGTATCGAGCAGAATCGGTATTACCGAAACGGGCGAAATGGCCAAACCGTCCAAAGACTCGAGCGAGATAGTAACCGAAAAAAGCAGCCCCGTTAGCAGCCCGGTCAGCCCGGTCAGCCCGGTCAGCCCGGTCAGCCCGGTCAGCCCGGTCAGCCCAGTCAGCCAGGCTAGCGCCGCGAGTACTCGCGACGAGGACTCGAAGCGGTCAACCGATCGGTCGAAGTCGGCGAGCATCACCGGTGAACCGGCAGACTCGAAGGACCTCCGGGTGACGGACGGGTCCGGCTCTCCTGACTCGAAAGAACCGATGTCGATATCGTCGACCAAGATTACCGAAGCAACAAAGGATTCCAAAGAAGAGGTCGTGACAAGAACGATCGACGAATCTGGCTTGTCTGCCGTAACGAGTCTACCAACGAAAGAGCCAGAAGACGCAGCGGATAGGGTTACCGAAGGGAAAGATGTCGAAGACGAGATAATGGAGAAATCAAAGTCGCAATCGCCTACCGTAACGGACGTTATTGCTTTTTCCGTCGGTGTAGAAGCCATCGGAGACGGAGATGCAAAGGATCGTTCGAAATCGCCAAGTATCGTTGGTGAAACGACCGATTTAAAGGATCTGGATTTGGGAGAATTGGTGTTGAAATCTAGAAGCCCCAGTGTAGCGAGTGTTCCTGGAGACTCGAAAGAAGCAACGGACCGATCAAAGTCACCGAGCGTATCGATCGAAATGGCCGAAGCGAAAGACGCGGATGCTCGAGAAACTGATAGATCGAGAACGATTAGCAGCGTATCGAGCTCGCCAAGCGCGATTGAATCTACCGTTGGAGCCATCGCGATAGAATCCAAGGATTCGAAAGACCATTCTAAAGAGACGAGCATTGCCGACGAGCCGACCGACTTGAAGGATTTCGACGCCAAGTTGGATGAAAAAGCTAGGTCTTTTAGCGTGATCAGTGTAACTGACGTTCCTGGCATTCCCGGCATTCCCGGCATTCCCGGCATTCCCGGCATTCCCGGCATTCCCGGTGTTCCCGAACAGTCGAAAGAAAGAATCGACAGTTCAAAATCACCTAGCATCTCGGGAGAGCCGGTGGACGAGAAATCAACGGACAAATCGAGATCGGCCAGCCTAGAGGGTGATTCGAAGGACTCGAAGGATCGCTCAAAATCGCCGAGCATTTCCGGAGAACCGGTCGATTTGAAAGAATTCCAGGAGAAAACTGTCGACAAATCGAGATCTCCGAGCGTGACGAGCGTGACGAGCGTGACGATTGGCGAGCCGAAAGACGTTCAAGATCCGTCAAAATCGCCGAGCATTGCCGACGAACCGAAAGCTTTGGACGCTCGTCGAATAGACGAGAAATCTCGGTCTCCAAGCGTAACGAGCATTCCCGGAGAATCGAAAGAGCCGACGGACCGTTCGAAATCGTCAAGTATCTCTGGAGAATTGGCTGGCGAACAAGCTTCGGACAAATCGAGATCCCCAAGCGTGACAAGCGCTCCTGTTGCAGAGCCAAAAGACACGACGGACCTATCAAAATCGTCGAGTATTTCGGGAGAATTGGCTGTCGAAGAAACTCCGGACAAATCGAGATCGTCAAGCGTGGCGAGCATTCCTGGAACAGAGCCGAAAGATACCAGGGAACGTTCGAAATCGCCAAGTATCGGTGGTGAAGCGACCGATTCGAAAGAGTTCGATTCGGTCGCACCGTCGACGACAGTGGCGGCCGCGACGCTCGAAAAATCCAGCTCTCCCAGTGTATCTGGCGAAACGAAATACGTCCAAGTTTCCGTTTCCGTCGGGATTCCCCGAATCGAACCGAAGGATCACAGGAATATCGAAAAAGAAATAGCCGTGAAATCTATATCATCGAGCGTTCCCGTTGAACCGAGGCTAGTGGAAGAGAGCAGAAAATCGCCGAGCATTATCGAAAAAGTTGTCGACGAGAGAGACACGGACGCTAAAGTAACGGAGAAATCCGTAATATCTGACGTGAGCGAGGATGCTGTTCCTCTGGTAACCAAGGATGCGAAATGTCTCGATACCGAGATCGTTGCTGAATCGAAGGAGGCGACGGATCGTTCAAAGTCTTTGACCGTTTTCACCGATGTGCCTGAATCGAAAGAAACGGATAGCAAAGTAACCGAGAAATCCAGAACGCCGAGTGCGTCGAGCGTATCGAGTGTATCGAGCGTATCGAGCGTTCCCGTACAGCTGGGGGAATGTACCAGCGGCTCGAAATCGCCGAGCATTTCTGGGGAACCGGTCGACTCGAGAGACGTTGACGAGAAGCCAACGGAAAAATCCGTATCACCGAGTTTGCCGACCACTTCTCCGAGCGAGCCTAAAGATTCGAAAGCCGATTCGAAGGATCTCGACGTCAAGACGGAGGAAAAATCCAGATCTCCTAGCGTGACGAGCGTTCCCGGGGAGTCGAAGGAAAGCGTGGATCGATCAAAATCACCGCATATTTTTGGTGAACCGGTCGACGAGACCGAAATACCGGACAAATCAACGGTTCATGAGCCAAAGAAGGAGGAAGATTCGCGTGTGGCGTCGTTCGATCGGGAACAGACGTTGGAACTGGTCAGCGAAAAGACGGAAACTATTGGCGTTGTTGCGACACCAGCCGGCGCGGGCGTCGCGAAAGAGTCGAAAATCACGGATGGCGGGGAGGAAACGTCGTCTTCCACGGTCGATGGGGACCGAGCCGAATTGCCAGCAGGGAGCAAGCGAAAGGAAGAAGATATCGCGACAGTGACGGCCGAGAAGAAGGTAGCCGACATGAAAAGGTACATCCTGGAAACGTATACGAGCAAGGAGAAGGAGATAACGACGATCGCGATCAAGGAAATCTGTAGAATTTTTTCGGTACCGGAATCGTTGGTCAAAGATATTATTATGGTAGACGATACGGTGTCAGGGAAGGAAAGGCCGCGCACCGACCTCGCTTCGCACGTAACCACCGAAAAGATGTTGACGGACGAGAAAGGAGCGAGTTCGAGAAGCGTTAGTCCGAGCTCGGAACAGATCGCGTCCGATAAGTCAGCGCAGGAGAGCCCCGCGCGTCCGGAACCCCGTATCGACGAGGAGATATCGATCTCGGAGGAGAAGAGGATCGAAGTCGAGAAACTTTTGGAGGAGGAGTACGTTAAGAAGGGAAAGAAAATCACCGAGGAGATATTGAAGGAGGTAACGATTCTATTTAAGGATAAATTATGGATAGAGAATCTTTTATACAAGTCGTCTGTTCAGTGTGTTTACTTTACTTTATTAGAGTGTCGCGCTACGAATCGTATCAATACAGTTTTCTGTTCCGTATGTATTTATATGTTCGTACGAGCATAGAGTACGCGTACGCGTACGTGAGATTAATGAGATTAATGAGATTAATGAGATTAATGAGATTAATGAGATCGTCTAGTGTATACATATATTTGTTTCGGTGAGGATGGCTGGCGTTGTTGCTCTCATTTCTACACTCCTCCTCAACGTCGCCATCCGTCCTTGGTATTAACCCGCAAAGCCTTGATAATAATTCCTTTATCCTTGTTGCTCGGATTGGCTTGGTCATCATATCTGCAAGCATATTATAATTATTGGTGTTGCAATAGATTAGATCGATAATACCTACTTAGACCTTCCTTGAGGTCTCTAATAAAATGGTACTTCGTGTCAGTGTGCTTCGACCTCTTGCTGAATTTTTTGTTTTGTATCAGTTCTATGCAGCTCTGATTATCTTCATATAATTTCAATGGTCCTTTGACATCTTCCTGAAAATCCTCTAATAGTTTCTGAAGCCATAGATCGATTGAGATTGCTTCCTGGCAAGCTTCGCTAAAGCTTATGTATTCCGCTTCAGTCGACGACAGGGCTACGCATGATTGTTTTCTGCAAGCCCAGCTTACACTACTTGCTACCTTCGTATTTAAATAAATATCCGCTAGTAGATTTTCTGTCAGGTTTTTCTTCTGCCCAATCTGCATCCGCATATCCGATCAATTCTCCTTTCTTCGCATTGTATCCTAATTTCCATAAGTTTGTAGTCTATCGTACCCTTCGAATAACGTGTCGTCCTTTTAGCTTCCTTCCAGTCGAGTTCTGTTGGGCTCTTTAATATTCTGCTTAAGATTGTGACGCTCGCTATTATATCGGGACGCGTTGAGACAGCTATAACTACATATAATACAATACATACATACATGTATGTACATCAAGCTTCCTATCAAGCTTTGAAATTTTTTATTGTCTTCCAGGAATTTGCTATGTTCTGCATTTCTGTAACTTGCTCGTATCCTAATTCCCTTAGCTCGCTCGAAATTCTCTTATTCCAATTGTTTGCTGATTGTTTCAAGCCGTATATGCTTTCGTTAAGTTTTAACACAAGCTCTTCGCCTCCTTTTATTTCGTATCCTGGTGTACCTATATTTCGCTCATGTATATGTTTTGTACTTCCATTTTGTACTTCCAAAATTTCGTTATCGTCACACGTGGCGTTTCCGCCATCTTTACTTTCAAGAGATTCGCGAACTTTCTGAAATCGCGGTTTAAACTTGTTTAAACTTTCCACTGTATTTAACTGGACACTGTAATTAACTTTATTTTGTATTAACTTTAACTATTTTAGTTACTTTAGCCTCTGGGCCCATAACCTATTGAAGGATAAATTATGAATAGAGAATCTTTTATACAAGTCGTCTGTTCAGTGTGTTTACTTTACTTTATTACAGTGTCGCGCTACGAATCGTATAAATACAGTTTTCTGTTCCGTATATGTATATTTATATGTTCGTACAAGCATAGAGTACGCGTACGTGAGATTAATGAGATTAATGAGATCGTCTAGTGTATATTAGTTTCAGTGAGGATGGCGTTGTTTACAGATTCGACCGTGTTTGCCACGATACATCATTTTGGAGATAATCGAAGAGATTATATGGAAGAAGAAAGTTCCGCGAGATACCGTGATCGACACGGAGATTTACCAAGAAGAGGACACGGTTGACGAGGACGTTGCCGCTTACGACAGATCTTTGCCGGCCGCGGCGTCGGCGTCCGCGTCGGCGTCCGCGTCGGCGTCCGCGTCGGCGTCCGCGTCGGCGATGGGCTCGGAATCACGTCGCTACGAGCACGCGATCGACGATGGCGGAATGAAATCGGCCTACGATTACAAAGTGACCGAGTATCCGGAAGAAACGTCGATAAGGCGACAATCTATATCCGACCATCCGACGAGTTACGAAAGCCAGTTTCAGAAAGCGTTCGCAGCAACCGGAATGACAGAAATACGTACAACACACATAACCACGTTGTCGGGTAAATCAACGCCAGAATTAACTCGCGACGACACACCGGACTCCACCTCGGAGCCTACCACGGCATCCACCGTCGAAAAGGTCGACGATGAGAAAACCGTCGGCGGTAGCGCCGACAAGTGCTTGGATCTACGCGGTTCCGAGGAAAGAACGACGAGCGCGTCAGTGGCTGCGCAACCGCTGGTGGATCCGCTGGAGACACGTTCCCCGGAAACGGTAACTGTGCTGAAGGAGAGCAAGATCGGTGCGCCGGAAACTGATCGTCAACTGTCCGACGAATCGGAGCAAAGTAAACAGACTACCGTTGACGAAACCAAAGGTAAAACCGATACCGGGTTGCACCATACCAGCACCCGCGCGATCGAGAAAACCGTGGAAGGGCAAATTTCGGACCAGGAGGATGACGTCCAGCTCGAGATCGAGACGATCCGTAAGGTTGTAAGACGAGAAATAATCGAGCAGGAAGAACCGGTGTTGATCACGAAGGTTATCGAGCGTAAAACGATCCTTCCCGAACAAGAAATCCCCGAAACGAAGAAAGACGAAGATTTCGAAGAAACGGTTCCTCGATTGATCGAAACGATCACCACGAAAACGAAGAAAATCCTGATCACGGAAGAACCGACCGAAGGAAAATCGCCGACGGAAACCGCAAAACACACGGATCCGACAGAACTGGAGGAGAAGGAAGGTACTGAGACAATATTAATAGTCGATCAGTCGTCTTCTAGCGAGAGGATCGAGCGATCGACGAAGAGCGAACCAACGACGACGGAAACCGCGAAACACGCGGATCCGACAGAACTGGAGGTGAAGCAAGGTACTGAGAAAATATTAATAGCCGATCAGTCATCTTCTAGCGAGAGGATCGAGCGATTGACGAAGAGCGAACCAACGACGACGGAAACCGCGAAACACGCGGATCCGACAGAACTGGAGGTGAAGGAAGGTACTGAGAAAATTTTAATAGTCGATCAGTCATCTTCTAGCGAGAGGATCGAGCGATTGACGAAGAGCGAACCAACGACGACGGAAACCGCGAAACACGCGGATCCGACAGAACTGGGGGAGAAGGAGGGTACCGAGAAAATATTAATAGCCGATCAGTCGTCTTCTAGCGAGAGGATCGAGCGATTGACGAAGAGCGAACCAACGACGACGGAAACCGCGAAACACGCGGATCCGACAGAACTGGGGGAGAAGGAGGGTACCGAGAAAATATTAATAGCCGATCAGTCGTCTTCTAGCGAGAGGATCGAGCGATTGACGAAGAGCGAACCAACGACGACGGAAACCGCGAAACACACGGATCCGACAGAACTGGAGGTGAAGGAAGGTACTGAGAAAATATTAATAGTCGATCAGTCGTCTTCTAGCGAGAGGATCGAGCGATTGACGAAGAGCGAACCAACGACGACGGAAACCGCGAAACACGCGGATCCGACAGAACTGGGGGAGAAGGAGGGTACCGAGAAAATATTAATAGCCGATCAGTCGTCTTCTAGCGAGAGGATCGAGCGATTGACGAAGAGCGAACCAACGACGACGGAAACCGCGAAACACGCGGATCCGACAGAACTGGGGGAGAAGGAGGGTACTGAGAAAATATTAATAGTCGATCAGTCGTCTTCTAGCGAGAGGATCGAGCGATTGACGAAGAGCGAACCAACGACGACGGAAACCGCGAAACACGCGGATCCGACAGAACTGGAGGTGAAGCAAGGTACTGAGAAAATATTAATAGCCGATCAGTCATCTTCTAGCGAGAGGATCGAGCGATTGACGAAGAGTGAACCAACGACGACGGAAACCGCGAAACACGCGGATCTAACAGAACTGGGGGAGAAGGAAGGTACTGAGAAAATATTAATAGCCGATCAGTCATCTTCTAGCGAGAGGATCGAGCGATTGACGAAGAGCGAACCAACGACGACGGAAACCGCGAAACACGCGGATCCGACAGAACTGGGGGAGAAGGAGGGTACCGAGAAAATATTAATAGCCGATCAGTCGTCTTCTAGCGAGAGGATCGAGCGATTGACGAAGAGCGAAACAACGACGACGGAAACCTCGAAACAAGCCGAGAAAGAGGTAAAAACAGAAATGGACGAGAAGAGAGCCAGTGTTGGCGTCGGCGTCGGCGTTGGACGTGACATCATCGGTTCAGACGGTGGGGTCGTTCAGTCGTACGTTTCCGGAAGGTCTACCCCCGATAAAAGGTCCGAGTGTAGATCGTTGACGGGTACACCGGAAGGTTTCCGATCGGGCGAAGTGATTAGGACGATCATCACCACGACGAAAACGGTATCCGATGATGGCGAGATCGTGACGACCACCAGAGAAGTAACGGAAACGACTAACGAGAAGGGCGAAACGATCGTTTTAGCGGAGAAGGTCGACGTGAAGGTGGACGAATATCTGGCCGGCAAAGATTTCCAGCTCGAGTCGCAATCGCGACCGGACTCTACCGATCCGATCACCGATTCCAGCACGCTCCAACATACCGAAGGAAAGCCGTCGCCGATCGAATTTACCGCCGCCGAAATGAGCAGCAGCGTTTACGGCCAATTACCCGTCGTTCCACCCGATGCCGGCAAGTCGATCCAACCTGCTGCGACCGCCGCGACAATGACCACTGCACCGACCATGACCACGCTACTAACGACCGATATCACCCGCAAGACCATCGGTGATCCGGTTCCACTCGATCCTCACCACGATTACACCTTCAAACGATTCACCGTGGAGAAAGAGTACGCCGCGGCGTACGAGGAGAAGCACGAGGCAAGAGAGTATGTCGACGAGGATTATCTAGCTTTCGAGAAAGCTCTAATGGAACGGAAGAAAACGAAAGGATCGTCGCCGTCGCCGTCGCCGTCGCCGTCGCCGTCGCCGCACGCTGCCCTTCCTAAAGAACCGTCGTCCGAACGGACGAGCGATCGCGACGCTGACCACGATACTTCCAAACAAGATTCGAAAAAAGATCCGTTGGACGGTTGGGGTACTCCGCTCGGTCTTCCATCGCCTAAACCACCGCATAAATTCAAGCTGAAGAGTAGCACGCCGGTATCGGCATCGGCATCGGCATCGGCATCGGCATCGGTATCGGTATCGTTCGCAGCTTCTTCGAATCACCATCAACCCCCACAACATCAACAACACCAATGTCCAACAGTGTCCGACCTCGATGACGATGTACCACTGGATCGTCCGGATGTTATCGCCGATTGGGGCGAACCGCTTGGATTACCGTCCCCGGCCCCGGTAACCAATGAAATATCGAACAAGACCGCGCCCGGAACACCGAAGAAAGACAAGAAGCAGGCGAAAAAAGTATTGTCCGAAAACCTGAAGAATAAGAAACGTTCGGAAAGTCCGGCAAAGAACGAGAAGAGAATCAAAGATTCGAAGAATAAAATTCAACCGGTGTACGTCGATTTGACTTACGTTCCCCACCACGGAAACTCGTATTACACTTCGTTGGAGTTTTTCAAAAGGGTTCGTGCCAGATATTACGTGTTCAGCGGTACCGAACCGAGCCGAGAAGTCTACGACGCGTTACTCGAGGCTAAACGGACTTGGGAAGACAAAGATCTCGGTAAATTTCATTTCTCTGTTTCTTGTTTTCTTTTTAGTTCAGCTACATAATATATACCAATAATATTACCAGTATAAGTATTGGAATGGTTTTCTCGACTAATCCGATTATTGTTTGTTACCGTTTAGAAGTGACCATGATACCAACTTACGACACGGACACGTTGGGCTATTGGGTGGCCGACAACGAAGAGGCACTCGCCGCGAATCACATCGATCTATCCCCTTCGGCATCCCGTTGTACGATCAATCTTCAAGACCACGAGACTAGCTGCAGCGCCTACAGACTCGAATTCTAGGGATTGGCAGCCTGCTCAGCCGTGATAGTCGAGTTCTGAGCGAAGCACGAGTTGTAACACGCCATCGCTTCTTGTTTATCCACCCGTTTCCCTAGTCTAATTAATCGACTACGCGTTGCGTGTTGCTCTCTGTGTTTACTCTGTACTCTGTACTCTGTACTCTGTACTCTGTGCGCAACCAACTACCGACATTATGCGACACGTAGAAGCTAAGGGGAGGCGGCTTTCTTCGTTAACGACAAATCCGTCGATTTAGTGCGTTTCAAATTTCTTCACATTTTAACGCGCACCCCTTTTATTGGGAACAGAATGGGGAAAACATCAATTTTCTTCTTGCGGTTTATTTCACGCGTAACGCGATGCTCGGACGAGAAAATGCAAAATCACTTTGAACCAGTAAAAAGGAGCATAGATTGTTAACATTAACGTTAAACGTTAAACGTTAAACGTTAAACGTTAAACGTTCATTGAAACGAGAATCGACGTAGAATCCGGAAACTTGCAAGCATACGTCAATTATGACGAGGTCAACAAAGGGTATAGCCGGATAAGATGGTCAAAAGTGCTCTTGAGCCGATTTTGACTTCCAATATACCG